>PVIR01002176.1:0-106753 GCA_004026965.1 Petromus typicus
CCTTAAATGGTACTTGCCTTCTGTATTTTCAAGTATATCTTTGCAAACTCAACTATAAATGTTTCATGTTTGAAATGCATGATTAAAGACTTTTAAGGCAACAACCTCTACATGCTGTATCAGAGCTTTCCCAAAGCCAACACTGTGTTCTCAGATCAACGTGAACTGCCATAACATTTATTTAGTAGAAGGCCGATATGTCTTGGATGTAGACCAAGGTGGACTGTGTTACTGGAAATAGCAGAAAGAAGTCTTTCTTTCACATATAACATAACCATGTATTGTGGGTTCTTGGGGAAGTAGCATAGCATATTTTTAAATGTGGGATAATTATAGTCATTTTTCCCAAACATGTTTCAGCTCAAAAAATAAGTATTCTCTACTGTTCTCTTTATGATTCAACAGAATCCTTTTAAATAACAAATATGTATTAGATTACTACAAATTCCATTGACAAATATCTCTACCAAAATTAATTAAGATTACTTTAATTATTATTAATATGTAGCCTCTTTCATAGAGAGATTAATTCTGTTCATCTCAAGCTATTGATCACAATAAGAATGAAAAAATCCACATTAAGTCATGACATTATGATTTTTAATTAATGGTACTAAAGTTATATTTAAATGATCAGATACTGCTTTATTTTGAAAATGTTTTATGGACCAGAATTTGAAAATATAAACTGCACAAAATAATTAGTGTATTTATATCTTTTGTTAAGTTCTATCTATTTTTTAGTTTATGTGGCCCAGGATTAAAAGGTCTCCATTTTATAATTTACAAAATATTTTCCACTATATTTATGGTGTTGTGATAAACAGCTTTCAGGGAAATGAGAGGCACATATTGTCCAAAAGTATACCTCCTAACAAGTTATGTCTTTGTTCTTCTACTCAGCACTTCAGAAAAGCTAATTTCAAACTGAAATGTCAGCAGTAGGAAAGTCTGTTCATTTTCTTTCCAGGTTGCTTGAAAAACTGTTAGTCTCTTGCACTGCGGCAGCAATTAATAGGTTCTTCTTGGTGTTGTGCAGAGCCCCTGTGTTCACCAGGGTTAAAAAAGGGGGGGCTTGAAAGGAATGTCAGCAGCCTCAGAGAGTGCGTGTCAAAAGGATTCAGTTTTCATTCTGCGGCCTTCCTAACCACTTTCAAAGGTTTATTTCATTCCAGGTAGTTCCCATATTATTAAAGCATGTAGCCCACATATAGCTGTAATTCAGGGTGAGCTTCCTGGTTACAAATTTGTAGATAGAGTTGATTGGGTATGAAAATAAAAGGCAAAGCTCCACAGATTTTATAGTACATTAATATTTTACTCCTGGCAGTGCTTACTGGTATGCAGAAAAAGAGAGCAACAACTCGCTCAAAGTCATGTAAAAGGCTCTATTAATTTTACTTTGAAAATTGACTCAAATTTTGGCAAGTTTATTATTGTTATTCCAATAAACTGAAATGGACTTTTCTTTCTATCTAACACCAGAAAAGATGGGGAGTAGTGGCCAGGAGCTGTGAGTCTTACACCTTCTGGTGCTTGGCCATTAGGACACGTTTCTTGAATCACAGGCCTTTGCTCCTGGTTCAGGAATGAAGAAAGGATATTTAAATCACCTTTTTATTTTGGACATGAAGTTGTAGTGAAATGGGGGGTATTACAGTTTGGATGTGCAATATTCTTGCAAAAGTTATACTGAAATTTGCTTGTCAACATAGCCGTATCAGGAGAGAAACCTTTAAGAGGCATTGTCTTTTTTATTTGCAAGACTCTTAGTTCTTTCAAGAGTAGGCCTTTGTAAAGTAGGTCAATCTTTTGCCTCCATCCCCTTCTCTCTAATCCCTGGCTCCTGGCATCCTGCGTATGCTGCCACCACGTGAGGCAATCGCCGTGTTCCCAGTGTGTGGCTCTGACCATGTCCGTCAGGAACTTCACTCTCACGGGGACTGTGAGCTGCAGAAATGCCGTGGTCCGGACCCAACATTCCACACGTGCTGCACTTGTAATCGGGGCTCTTGGAAAGTGACTGAAAGAGGGGGTGTTATAACTGGCTTGACCTTCGGTCTGAAAATATGGTCACTGGGGGCTTGATCTGGTCGGGTGGACCACACCCGCTTCACCTGCTAAAACAGTGCTCTGCAATATGAAGTGCAGTACTTGAATCTGAATGTATATCTCCTTATGAAGTAGAGATTGTCTGACAGTGTAAAGGTGTTCCTGATGGTATCTTCCTCAATGTCCTCATTAAGTTATTGTTCAGCATTCCAGTGACTTCCAAATCACTGATTATCTACAGTGCTTCATTTAATAAAAACTAAATCTTTGATTCTAAAAGCAAGATTCTCGGCTAGGCTTTAGAACAGGAGTGCTAGAATAGTATAAGAAAACAAGATATCATCTGTTGAAACTTTAAGTGGACAATAACTTTTTAGTATTTGTACCTAATGAGATTTTGAAACACTACATAATGCTATTCATGAAATATTACTAATGGAAAAAAGAACAATCAAAATATGCTTTTAAAAAATTTGTCGTACAGTGTTCTTCAGATCATTTGATACTCCCTGATCCTAAAATTCTAAACTCTACATAACTTGAAAAAAGAAAACCTCACTAGGCATGGTGCCTCATGCCTGTAATCACAGCACTTGGGAGGCAGAGGCAGGAAGATTTCTGTGAGTTCAAGGCTTGCCTGAAATACGTAGTGAGTTCAGAGCCAGCCTGAACTACAAAAGTGAGACACTGTCTCAAAAACAAACAAAACAACAAAACTGAGTTTTGAAATAAAAGCTGGCTAATGCCAAGAATTGTAAATGATACAATTATGATCTGTGATCAAATATTTTAAAATAATTTTTAAAAAATTTAAAAAGCCTTATTTGATCATGTCAGTATTAAAATAAAATCAACCTCTCAGTAGCCTTATTTCAAATTGAAATGTCAATTGGCAATGACATCATACTGAACAAGGTTGAAAACATTATTTTCTGCTTCTTTGACTCTCCAGATCTCTGCTTTTTTTTGCCGGGGTGGGGGGAGATGTGTTTTAAAGTAAACAAAGAAAAAGTCTTGTTTAGAAAACAAGGACTTTGAGTTCCTAGTCTGTCATTTGAGGCCCTAGGTATGTAAGTCAGTGCCCAACTGAATGTTACATTGAGAGACAACTGCTGTCAGGGAGACTGATTAAAGGCCTTCCCAGCAGTCAACACAGACTCATGGGACTTATAACATACGCTGCATGCATGTGGAAGCTGCATCCTGGTTCAGAAAACACTGAATATGGAGCTAGTTCAGTGAGTGCATCTTAATATTTTTTAGGTTTCCCAGGTAGATTCATCTATCACAAGAAACATGAGAAAACATTGTACTGTTACAAAATCTAACACTAAAGCACTGGAAGGAATTACATATCATATCCAGAAAAGAGATCTCTCCAGCTCTGAAATATGAGCATCTTGTCTCTGTAGTGACAATTTCATGGAGAGGAAAGGTACCACTGAGCCAAAAATTTGCCTTCTAGATGTGGTTCTAGTTCTAGAAATTCTAGAAATTTTTAGGGCAACTGAAATCTCCCTTAAACATATGCCAAATTAAAGAGTTTAGGTGCGGGGATTTGGCTCAGTGATTCCAGCGCCTGTCTTGCAAGCCCAAGAGCCGGGGTTTGATCCCCGGTAACCACATACCATGCTGGGTGTGGCAACGGAACACCCAGCAGCAATCAGTACCACACACCACAGTGCTGGGCGTGGTGGCTCACTCCTGTAATCCCAGCACTTGGGAGGCAGAGGCAGGAGGATTGCTGTGATGTGAGTTTGAGGCTGAGCTCAGGGCCAGCCTGAACTACAAAGCAAGACCCTGCCTCAAAAAAAAAAAAAAAAAAAAAAAAAGTTTGGGCAGTGTGCAAGTGACATACAGTATTATGTTTTACATATAAAATGCCCATCAAAAGTCTCTTGGATTCAGATAGGGGGCTTTTCAAAGGTGACTGGCTCATGGGGGCTCTGTAGTTAGTGAACTGACCCTCAGAGGAGCCCGCAGCTAATGGGCTGTTAGAAGGCAGGCCTTGCTTGAAGGTGGAACTCTGGAGACATGATTTAGAAAAGTGGCTGCTTGTCCTCAGTGCTTCCTTTCTTTGTCTTCTTCTCCCTCTGGCTGATGAGCAGCCTCCCTCTACTATGCTACCGTACTTTCAGTTTTTTATTGTTTATTAGTACAGATTTTATTCATAATGATTTTATTCACTGCAGGAGTTGTACACATGAACAACACATCTTAATTCTTTTCATGTCATCTTGCTCTCTTTTCCTCACTTTTCTCCATTTCTTGGTCTTCCTTCCCATTTGTGAAATATTAACCTCTCTGTTTCCTACTATCAGTCTTTTGCTTTACTCTCTAATTTATTTATATTTTGTGTTTCTCAAACAAAAGAAGCCATCGAATACTTGGGCCTATTTATATGATTCATTTCACTTAATATTATGCTTTCAAATGCATGCATTTTCTTACAAATGAATTTATAATTTTTGATGGCAGAGTAATGCCTTTCTGCTTTACCATTTCCACCTTGGAGCCAGCCAGTCACAGGATGAGGCTTTTGATCTGTGAGCCAGAAGGAGCATTTCTTCCTTGAAAATGTGGGTGTCAGTTATTTTCTATCAGCAACAAGAAAGTGATTAATACATACAGGTACCATAAATTAAAAGGAACTCACCTTCAATTTTGTGGCAGTGGTAACATTTTTCAAGTGATTTGAGACACTCAGATCCCTTTCAGTATTTTGCGACACTGTCAGATATATAACAAACCTATTCTTACTTACTCTGTTTGACCCATAGGACATTATGGTTCACAAACTGAAATCCTCATCAAGGTAAAAATATCCTAACATTATGGATCATATCTCCTGAATTTTAGTCCAGATTTCTTTTCAACAAAGTATGTTGTTTCTCTTATATAAAAGGGGGATAGCTCGCTGCCAACACTTCTGCAGATAAACTTCCCTGGATCTCATTAACTAGATTTTAACAATAAATATAAAGCAATTCATATCATTTTATTTACATTTTTCCCTTGCACTTAATATGAACACAATTTTACTTGTCTTGTTCTGATTAGTGGAGTAGTGAATACTTGTTATAGTGCTCCGTCAGCACTTCAAGGGAAGCAGAATGAAGACAGTGAGAGCTTCTTCCGGTTACTGACAAGGAATCAGGCTTGATAACAGATTCCTAGTGAACAAGTATTCAAAACCTGGGCTTGTCTGCTTGCATCATAACTTAGTATGCTGTCTTAATCATAATAGGGACCTAACAGATTTATTAAATAAATACAGAAGTAAATATGTCTTTATCTCAGTGACTAGTTTTGAAATATTCTTTCAGAAAACAATTCTCATACCAAATGTCTATAAAGAGCAATAAAACAAATCTTCCATAAATACCCAAGAAAAGTTTAGAGGAAATTTCTTTACATGCACAGTTAGTAAACTGTATGTTTTTTCCTCCACAATCTTTGTAAATTTAATCACATATTTTAAATGTGACCCTGCATTTCATCTTTTATTTATTTGTTCAAAAGAGCAGACAGATCAATATATACACAAGGAATAAAATGTCATAAATGTACATAAAGCATTATATATGTGCAAAGTAATTACTGTCAAAATACCAATACCTCTTTACAAAACTAGAAATAGGAATCCTAGAATGTACTTGAAACTAACACACACACACACACACACACACATACACATTAAGAGTCATTTTGAGTGAAGAGAATAAAGCAGGAAGCAGCACAACACCTGGCTTCAAAAGATACTACAAGTTTGGAGTCATTAAAACATTCATTGCCTGCCAAAAGCAGGCAAAGAAACCATGAGATAAACCATATTAATGGAGCCAAATGATGGTTACTCACCACTGGGGATTGAATGTAGGGCTTTCTCAATGAGCTACTTCCCCACTCCTTTATTTTGCTTCAGTGCAGGGTCTTGGTAAGTCACTAAGCTGCCCAAGTGGGGCCTGGAACTCGCAATCTTCCTGCCTCAGCCTTTTCAAGTGCTGTAATTACGGGCCTGGCACCGATTTTTTACCAAACTGCTAAGAAAAGTATTCAGTAAAAGACATTCCTTGAAATAAATATTGAGGAAATTGTGTCTGCACATATAAGAGAAGAACCTTGATCTTTTTCCTCTTTTCTCTTGTAAAATCAATACAAAATGGTTTAAATTCTAAATATAAGGAATAAAACTATGAAAACTACTGGAAGAGCAGACATGGAGGAAATGCTTCAGAATGAGAGTGTGTACATCATTTTTGTTTTATTTTTGAAAATGCCTGAAAGATGTAGGAAACAAAAGCAAGTCTGGGACCTAGGATTTAGCTCAGTGGTTTCAGCGCCTGCCTTGTAATCACAAGGTCCTAGACTGAATCCCTGGTAACAATATACTATAATGCTGGGCATGGTGCCTCACACCTATAATCCCAGCACTTGGGAGGTAGAGGCAGGAGGATTGCAGAGTTCAAAGCTTGAACTACAAAGCAAGACCCTGTCTCAAAAATAAATAAATAAATAAATAAATAAATAAATAAATAAAAGCAAGTCTAGGCAAAGGGGATTCTATCAAACTTAAAAACTTCTATGCATCAGAGGAGATATTCAGAAGAGTTGAGAGACTAAGCATAAAACACAAAAATTATCTGCAAAGTATATTTCTGATAAGAAATTAATATACAGACTGAGCTGCAATTCTAAAAATCAAACAGCAAAACCTGATCACTAGACCAAAATATCTTGAATTAAGACATCCAAAGAGTCACTCAATACAGAAAAAACTGTTCTTCTTCAGCTTCAATTGGCAAATGCAAATCAAAACTGGGGTGATGTCACCTCACCCCAGCAGGAAAGACTGTCATGATATGACTCAGATAGTAAGTGCTGCCACAGATGTGTAGAAAAGAGAATATTTCCACTCTGGTGGAAATTAGTTCAGTAACTGAAAATCCATATGAAAGATCCTCAAAAAATTAAAATCAGAACTACTAATGAGCCAGCAATTCCACTTGTGGGTATATGTCAAACATAAGTGAAGCACGTATTTCTAAGTCATCTGCGTGCTTGCGTCATTGCAGTACTTTTCCCAACCGCCAAGAAATGGAAACAAGTAAAGTTTCCAGGGATTGACAAAGATGGAATCCTGTTTAGTCCTAAAACGAAATGACATTTTGTCATCTGTGACTACGTGGTCCAATGGAAGACCATTATTTTAAATAAAATAAGTCAGGCACAAAAGGACAAGAACCATATGCTCTCATACATAGATGGAATATAAAAAGTTTGATCTCAAAGAAATTGAGAGTAGGATAGTGATTATCACAGCCTGGGCATGATGGGGGAGGATGAGGAAAGGCTGATCTATCCCTATGACGTAGCCAGGAGTTAGAAGTTCTGTGGTACTACTGTGTAGTTGAATGACTACAGATAACATTAATGCAACCTCCTTCCCCACCCCGTCCTGGCTTGTTGGTTACTGCCCAGCCCTCCACTCCTAGACTGAAATGCTTGAGCTGCTCTTCCTTCACTCCCGTATCTCCACCTTGCTCTTCATTCTCATATTTTGTCTCGGGGGAGGGAGACTCTGTTCTGCTCATGAGTTCCTGTTACACTTCTTTCGCTCACCACTCCTATTTAGCTCAGTCCCCTGCATTTGGCTCTCCATTAATCACTCCTGCCAGAATAAACTCACATTCTCAGCACAATACAGAAGATCAGTTATGAGGCAGTCTCACTTGTCACTTTCTGTTTCACTTGTCTCAACTTCCATGCCTTGATTTCTAGAGTAACTACATTCTTTTCCTGTTGTACCATTATCCTTTCTCGACTTCAGGTTTGACCAATGTTATGGAGTCCTAGAAGGCGGACTGGATGTTTCTGTAGGAAACCTCTTTCATGCTCTTCCTATGTGTTTCTGTGGTACTTCCTGCTCTGGTTCCTGACATCTCTGTTAGATTATTATCTATCTGAGGGAAATAACAGAAAGTGGCCTGCTCATTACTTTATTTCCCTTACCAGCTCTTATATTAAGTATTATTTTTAATTAAAGAATCACAATGGATGCATAAAAGATTAGAGTAGTTACAAACTTCTTGAAGTCAATCAAAGTAATGATAAAATCCTCTACAATCACTTTAAGGTCCACAAAAGTATTTATATAACATTAATAGTAGCAGTAATAACAACGTCATCAGCTACTAGAACAAAAACTTCAGCTGGTGAAAGTATTTGAGCCTTTGCTATGTACCAGATTGTTAAATCTTTTACATGACTTAAAATCCATCAGTTTGTTGAGCAGAGAAACTTTGCTGCATGAAAGCTCTCACATTGTATAATTCAACAACACCCTCTGGATTAACTGTCATACAGCTTGTCATTTTATATGACTTTAAAGTGTGTCTACTAGACAGAATAGATTTTCACTACCATGGCTACAAAATGGAAAAGGTGAATATAAACAAAATATGTGGTCAGCCTGATTCACTAGAGGCTCTTCCTACTCAAGAGTAATGCATAGTAGTGCACAGCCTTACATAACTGGCCATCTTTGCTGGGAAAAGTAAATTAAGGCATCAAAACTCATCACCATAATTTTGTGGAAGGGAATTTAGTTGCATTTGAAGGGAAAATTCCAGTGAATACTTTGACAGCTTCTGCTTATCTATTTTTTGAAAATGATCTGCTTTTATCATCCTTTAAAAGATTATAATATTCAGTTATTAAACTTATGGTACTATGTTTTAGTCTATTAAAAACATATACAATATTTTAAAGGTAAACATACATTTTTAAAGTGCACTAGCAATCCCATTTTGCAACAATTTGCCTTTATTTTTCTATAGCCTTTTCTATGCCTTGTCAATGCCTGCATTTCAAGTAATGAAATTCATGACACATAACATTTTCCATCTTTGTATTTCATTTGTGTATATATTGTAATCACATCTTATTTTTTCAGCTGTCCTTTGCAATTAACCTTTCAACTGTCTACATTTATTGCATCTAGTCAATACACTATTATTTGCTACACCAGTACCCTATTACTAGATAATTGAAGTCTGCTTGCAAAATTTTTTCCTACTGGAAAGAAAGCTGCAATGAATATTGCTCATTTGAGTTTTTATTATATTCCAGATGAAGTCACATGCACTGGGTTGCAAATCTGGAAACTGCATTTTTCTCTTTGTTCTAACATATGCAACTGCTATAATTTGAACTTAAAATCATCTTTAAAAGACTTTACTCATTTGCTATTGCTACTATGTATGGTTTTCTTTAAAAACATCCAAAGAAGCACAGTGTACCTCCCTGAATCTGCCAAGCTGCCCAAGAAGCACAGTGAGAACAATTCAAGACCACATGTCAAGAAAATAAGCTTGATGGAAAATGGTACGTGCTCCCATCTTTCAGGCGTGTGTGTGTGTGTGTGTGTGTGTGTGTGTGTGTGTGTGTGTATGTGTGTAATTTTCTTTCTTAGGGGAGAAAATATGTTTCAAATTCTCACAATTATTATCCTTTTCAAGATAAATGAGTTGACTAATTCTAGAAATCTGGAGAAGTATTTCAACTAACTCCAGTAATAGTATAGTAGCAGAGTGTGTTTTTAGCAGAGTGTGATGACATTGGTTGGTATATTTTATTCATCAACATATTTGTAGATACACACATCTATCAGTATTCATCTGTCTAAGAAGGTGTATAATGATGTGTCCTCACAATCACCTAAGTTGCATCTGAAACTCTATTTTATTACTGAACATGTATTTCCTCTGTTTGATGCATCCAGTGCCTCCAGCGAATCATGCCCACATCCTGGATGTGTGGCTCAGGACAGCTGTGTGTCCCTCAGTATTCCCTCTGAAACAGCAGAGTTTAAAAGTTGTTCTGGAACTCACACTAAGAAAGTCCACGCTGGAGAGTAGCCACACATTTTCAATAGTTAAACTGTATTCCATTCACTAGAATAAAGCTTAGTGTCTCAGGCCACTTTCTGTTGATGAACATTTGGATTATTTTCAGTTTTAGTGCTATAAATAATCCTGAGATGGCAGTTTGTACAATGCCTTCAGGTGCTTATAAGATATCATCAAAAATTATTTTTGCAGACAGAGTTCAGAAGATCAAACATTTTTCTCAAAAAATGATAAAAATATATAATCATAGTGACATAATGATCATTAGCTTCTCATAATGTCATGACAACATATCACTGTCCTTTTGACCCCTTTTTGGTAATAGCTGAATGTACTATCCCACTGTGTCCTTAGTTTGAATTTACTTTCATGAACATCCATGAGTTGTACCTTAAAATCTATGTTTTTATCTTTGTAGTGACAATCTTTTAATTGAATGTGAACATCTTTATATAATTCATAACCTTATATATGGAAAAACAGTTCTTGTATTGCTTTTCTAACTACAAATTTTTAGTCCACATAGAACATATAAACATAGAAATGTTTGTATTGTTATTAAGCCAGTCTGTTAATAATCATTTTCAAATTGGCATCTTATTTAGAAATATATTTTGATGTAATAAAATATAGATATATATTAATTTAAATTTGACATGGTATCAGTTTAGGAGATAAACAGAAGTTTCTTCAAGTTTGCTTCTAGTAATTTTATGTTTTAATATTTCTATATTTAATTAGTTAATGTAGGCTTAGATTTATTTAGTTATCTGTGAATTTTTTCCTAACAATTCTTTTTTTTTTTTTTTTTTAGGTTTTTTGAGACAGGGTCTCACTTTGTGGTTCAGGCTGGCCCTGAGCTCAGCCTCTAACTCACATCACTGCAATCCTCCTGCCTCTGCCTCCCAAGTGCTGGGATTACAGGCGTGAGCCACCACGCCCGGCACTGTGGTATGTGGTACTGGTTGCTGCTGGGGTGAGTCTCCACACCCAGTATTGTTATGTGGTTACCGGGGAATCAAACCAGGTCCTTGCACTTGCAAGACAGGCACCAGAACCACTGAGCTAACTCCCCGGCCCTTTCCTAACAATTCTTTCCTTCCTCCATTATTCTAATTATATTTCAATATTAATTTTCAATACATTTGCTTCATAGTAAGATTGTAAAGACAATCATATAGTTTTTGCTCTTTTGTATATTTAATTTTCCATACAATATTTCATGTTTTCCAGTTAAAATTTAAGGTCTTTATATATTAGTTTTATACTGTGATTTAAATTTTTCATTTTCTTCTTATGAATGAATATAATATCTCTTTATTTACTCAAGTTTTTTGGGGGATTTCAGAGTTACTTTTATCTTGTAAAGCAATTTAGAAGATAAAATATTTTTAAAATATTGAGTTCTATAGTAATACAAAAGGAGTCAAAGCTTATATATATAGGGGGTAAGGGTTGCAGGGTGGGTGGGGTAGGAGAAAAATGAGAATTGAGTCATATTCTGGTACAAACTCTCAATGCTGAATGCGATGAATATTCATAATGTACCAATAAAGATCTGAATAAAAAATATTGAATTCTTTCATTGAAATAAACGATATTTGATTCCTTAAATTCATATTTAAAATTATTGTCTGTGATTCTTTAGATTTTTTCATATTTCTTGTTGTATTTCCTTCTAGGTGTTAGAATCAAACTGTACTTGAGGATGAATACAGAGAATTAACATTTTAATAAGAGGGAGACATTAATGAAGTGTAAGATTCATCTTTCCATTAAAATCTTATTTTGGTTCTATAGTGATCATTGAATTTCCATGAGTTTACATCTATAGATGGTATTTGAGATCTGTTATGGTTTATGCTAAATGTGCCAGCAAAGCATCACGTGGTCATAAATAGGGCTTTTCAGAGGTGGCTGGGTCTAGAGTGTGTAATGTTGGTTAAAGTGTATGATTCTGGGATAGTGTGTGTGATGCTGAGATCTTGTGTGTGATTACTACATTGGTCCACTGATTGGTCTGTCCTAATTCTAGGCATGAATAAAGGGAATCAGAGTATGAGTTGGACTCACCCTCCAAGGCTGTAGCCTGGGTAGAATACAAGGGACAGGAAGAAGGCTGAGGTCATTTTTTTGCTAGCTGCTGGTTTCTCTTCCTTCTCCTTCTCTGGATTGTTCTCCTCTGTGACACCCCTCTACCATGACATCCCTCTGCCATGACACCCTGCCTTGGAGCTAGCCTATTAAGGACTGAAATATCTACAAACTGTGAGCCAAAATTAATCTGTCCTCCATTAACTTTGTGTTGGGCATTTTGTCTTAGCAAAGAGAAAAAGAACTAAGACAAGATCTCTCTTTATGTTTGGTATACGTTTGGGTTGAATTAATCTCCAAGTAAAAAAAAATGTATATATGTAGTTATGTTTGTGAAGTAAGAAGAAACAGTAAAAATAAAAACAGAAAATTAAGAGATGAGTTATCTAGACTTAGAGTAATCCACACAGAAATTAAACTAAGTTGGTTTGGGAAAAAATTCTTTTATGTCTTGTACCAGAATCAATTCCAGATGAACTTAAGATATAAAAGAAAAAAGTCTTAAATTAGATGAAAAATTCAGCAATAAAGAGTTCTAGAAATGTATCTGGTACATTTAATGTATAAATGAACAGTTCTTTATAAAATTTAGAGAGTATTAATAAAGTGTTATGTATACCGCCAGTTATCTATTCACTATCCAGTACCTCTTTTTTTTTTTTTTTCTGGTAATAGGTCTTGATATTGTTTGAGAAAGCAATTTACACAGTTTTGAAATATTGCTTATCCAAGTATCTCCATAACCAGATTATCATGGTGAGAAAATTGGGCATTTATCATTTTACCTGATATAGTTATTATATCTTTGTTTTACTTCTTTTATAAAATATAGAATACACACAGATGCAGAGGTCACCCTGAAATACCAAAGACTACAACATCAACAATACTGTGTAAGGAGGTGTGATTGTGGATCTAGTTTGAATTCTGGGCTTAAGACCTACACAATGTGAATTACTATTCTATTTATAGAAAAGTTAAATCTCAAAGTGTTATTTCGCACCATCTGCACTCCTGCTGGAGTCATGACTGGAATCATTTTTAGTCTGTAGAATAATGAGGAACAGTAATGATTTCCAATATTAATTATTTCCCTAAGCACATTATAATTTCCCCTTTATTTAATAAACCTTAATACATATCATCAAAATTAGATTTCTTGGTTTGGTTTACAGGCTTGTAAACCTATAAACCATTTCTTGGTTTGATTACAGGCTCAGCCTGTAATCTCGCCACTTGGGAGGCAGAGACAGGAGGATTGCTGAACTCGAGGCTGAGTTTAGTACCAGCCTGAGATCGTAGGTATTTTACTCCTTTCAAGAACAATTACGAAGTGTTAATGGCAAGTACTAAACACTGGGACTAAAGTGCAAGTGCAAGGGCCTTAGTTCATCCCTGAGAATAACAGACAACAATACGGGGCATGGTGACTCCTGCCCACCAGCAATCAGCACCATACACCACAGTGCTGGATGCGGTGGCTCAGCCTGTAATCTCACCACTTGGGAGGCAGAGACAGGAGGATTGCTGAATTCGAGGCTGAGTTTAGTACCAGCCTGAGCTACAAAGCAAGACCCAGTCAAAAAAAAAAAAAAAAAAAGAATTATTTTTCCCAAATTATGCTGCCTAACTAGTTACCAGTATAAGAAAAATTGCCTTTTTTTTCATACTACAATTCAGAGCATCTTTAAGTGTTAATCAGTTTAACTTTTATCTTATTGATTTTCATGAAATTTCTATATAATTTGGAAAGTTACAGTTTTATACATATAAGCCTGTCTTCTGTGAAAGATCGGTGAGCTAAGAGATTTTGAACACTTTGGTGAATGTTTAAATAATACAATCAAACACTACAATGAAAATCCTAACACAGTTAAATGAAAGATTAAAAAGTGAACAGAAGGAACAAAATTCATCTTTTACTCTATGAAAATGAGGTAAAAAATGAAACATTCAGAAAATTTAAATATGAAGCACAATTTTGAAGGAAAGACTTTCAAAAATTTTTAATAAAAGTACTTTTCATGTACAATATGTCTTGAAAGTAAAATTTACCTATTTATATTAGTGTAAGAGTGTTCTAAATCAGGAATTGTGAAATGGGCACTACTTATACAGAAGTCAAAATACAAAAATATATACTATAAATATTTTAAAACACAGCACAGAAAAATACACATTTGCAAAACAAAAATATTTGCATTATTACTAAGTCTAGAATTGGCTGATTAATATTGCTATGGACTAAAAAGATTTTAAAATTGGAACACGTTATACTTTCAGAAGGCACCAGATTTGCTCTGTTAATATGGTAAATGTATATCAGAATGTACGTGATAGAGTATAACTTAATTTCCAAATATGCAGCACAAACTAATAGTAAGTTAATTTTTAAAATATTGCTTAATTTTGCTGACTGAAAAGTGAACATCTAAATAAATGTTTAAAATATTTAAACTCACTTTAAAATAAAGTAACTGAAAAAGAAACTGTCAATTCAGATGACTGTGAATCTGTCCAAATTCACACCCTTAGTATCTGGGCAGGAAATGTCAATAAAAATACTGAAAGGTTTCAGGGAGACTTCTTAAACTATAATTGAATACAAATATTTGGAAAGGGAATTAATATTTACTTTAAAATTATTAGATAAATTCCAGTTTCATTCTATACTATGTACCTAAAATATTTGAAAGAATATGATTTTGTACTATAAGAAAATTTTAATTGATTTTCTATTTACAGTGTCTTCGTTATTGCTCCCTCTGGTCTTATGGAAATGTAGAGCCCATCACAATGTGCTAGGACCAAGTGGCATTCATGGCGCTATTGAATTAAGTTATGATTCAAAGTAATTTCAAGTCATCCGTTTTTGGGCCACTTCTCAAAGTGGTTTTCATTTTTCAAATATGGTTTAGATTTTCCACCAGCAAGCTTTTAAATTTTATACTTATTTATTTTTTGTGCATAGTACTGCAGATTGAATCCAGGCTTTGCACATGCTGTACTACTTAGCTACATCCCCTGTTCTTTTTGTCTAACTTTATTTTGAAACAGGATAATGCTGTTTCAAACGAGGAGGAGAAATCAGAAAAGCAAGGCAAAGGAATAGATCAGAGCCTCTGGGCCACAGAATGAGCTCTAACTTTTGTTCTGAGCCTGGGGTTCAGAGTTGCTGGCTGAGGACAGTATGATCTGATGCATGTTCTTACAGACAATCATTCTGCATTCAATACTGACAAGAGATTGGACAAAGGGGTGAAGAGGGTAGGTGAGGAGAAACAACAAAACCAATCTGGAGGATATTATACTTCAGTGAGTCATGATAGTGCCTTTGAGGCAGTAGCCATGACCATAGAAGAAAGATGAAAATCTCATAAAAAAGTCAAGAGAGGTCTCATGTTAACCACTTATGAAGATTTTGGTCACAAATCGAGATTATGGAAATGTAACTGAAGGTAAAATCTTGTATTTCTATTGTGATTCATTCAGAAAACCTATTTTCTTCTTGCTCCTCTTTTTCTCTTCAAAACAAAGCAAAACAAAACAGAAAGCGTCTTTAGCTGGAAGGGATTGGGCCATACTCTGTATTTACCTTGAGGTCTGGTTTATCCATAGAATGAAGTAGCTCATCAGAGCTGCTCATCAAGGAAGATGGTCTTACTAAAAAACAAACAGTTCTGTGATGAAGGGTCAAGACAAAATTGATATTAAAATGAAACACACAGTATCTGCTTTGGCTTGGGATTTTTGATAAATGATGAATTCTTTCATTTTGCAGAGCTATGAGCCTGCTTTTTTGTATTTGCTGGTAAGAAACTATAGACTTCTTTGAGCAATCACCATGATAGCTCTGCCTCTTCTGACTAAGCTGTAGTATAAAGCACTAGCTTTTGCACATTCTTCTTGATAGAAGTAATCCAAAAGCACCCTCCTTAATTGTTTGCACTTAAAGAAATTCAGATTTTAGACAAAAAGCATTTTTTCTTATTCCTAGCTTCAAAAGAACTTTGTTTACAACTATATTTCATAAATAGCAAAATATTGTGTATGAAATATATTCTGTATAACTGTAGCTAATTGTGCCTTCTGCTTTCCTTCACTTTATAAAATGACTAAAATAGTCAGTGTTTTTATTTTCTGGTATAAAAGTACATTGAGAGTAATCATTTGCACAATCAAGATCTCACTGCTGTCAACTCAGGCACAACAGTTTATATTCTTTAGAGAGTAGCTTTAAAATAGCCTTCTCCAAGGTAGAACAAAGCTTCTTTTCATACTGTATGTTTCTCCATCTCTTGGGATTTTATTTTGATTTTTCATTTCCTTTCTTTAGGTGGTTTACATTCCTCAAAGCGTATGAAGCTACAGGGATTAAGTTTCTCATTCATATATGGTGTCATCAAAGCTAGGGGATAACTACACACTTACCTTTCCTGAGCCCAAACAAATGGACAGAATATACAGATACTGGCACTAGGAGGTCAAAGTCCTATTTCATTTGCACAGGGAAGGAAAACATTGGGGTTCGAGAAGGAATGAACAAGTCTCGACATGTCTAAAGTCTCACCGCTCTTTCTCTCACTGCCTCTTGCTACAAAAGACCCCTTACACTTACTCAGAGAGGGGGGTTGATTTGAGGCAAAAGAGGCCCCTCCACCTCCACAGCACTGGCTTTGAGTAAGCCCTTTCTGCATCTCAGCAATATAAACGGCCTCCTTTGATTTGGTCCCAGTAAACCAACGGACATAATCCTGTGGCCAGTAACACAACAACATAAATGACATAAATTTGGAGGTGAAAGCAGTCTAATGAGGTATAGAGAGATAACAACAGTCAGCAATGAGGAAAAGCAGCATTCCAGGGTCATCGTGTATTCTCACATCTTTCCAAAATACCCAGGATGGGAACATGTGTGCTGGTCCCTTTCCGATCTGTCTACACACAAAGCTCAAACACAGTCCTGAGAAACCATAGTCAAGCCTGTTTTGTACTCTGCTACTTTGCTGTTGTCCAAAGATAGTATGAAAAACACACTGGAGGACCACAATCACTATTTCTTGAATAATTACCATTTGCACTTCTTTGGACATTTTTTCTAATTTTCCAGGTACAGCAACAACGCTTAGTGGAAAAGCCATGTGTTTTCGAATCAAGCAGATCTGCATTTGACTACCACTCATATGCATTTAATTTAGCCTAGTGTTCTTAATTTTTCTGATTATCAGTTTTCACATGGGGAAAACAGAGTGTAACATCCAACCTGCCCTGCTGTTGTGAGACTCAGGGATCAGATATCTGACTAGCATTTATTCAGGCCTGTGCTAGTCACCTAGTCTGGTCAGGCATTAGCTGAGAGCAGGTGCTTCTCACTCCTGTTCTGTTTCCTCCCATCTCAAGTTGTATCCACAGGAGCTTTTGTGCTCAGCCCTAGATGGTATCAGGTCCTCTGTTGCTCCCTCAATATAAACACTTTTTGTTACATGACTTGTTTCCTTAACATGTCTAGAAAACTCCAGTCAGTCTCAATCACAGTCCACATTTCAGAGCAACTTATTTTGATTAGTCCCCAGTATTTTCTCTTTGTTTCAATGTCATCACTTTTACTCTGAGTCCTAAAAGTATTTAGATTCATGTTTGTCTTTATTGTGGAAACATGAGCTAGCTGAAGACAAGAGTGCTACCTTGCATTCACACATTCTTGCTTCTTAATACACTCTTTAGACTCACACAAAGGGTGAGATAAATGCAGAAGCTATGAAATTGGGTGACATTAGGAAAGTGGAAACTAATAACACAATTCTTATCATATGTTTTCTCTCCAACAGAAATTACTTCTACAAAGAGAACAGAGAAGTAAAATTAAAAAAAAAAAAACACTAAAACTCAATCCTTGAGGAAATTTTGATAAAAAGAGTCTAAGAGGACCTGAGAGCTTAAAGGTTGCTATATGTTTTGACATGTGTTTTAATATTTAAAGTAGTGGCTGCTTACTTGACAGTGTGAACAATGAGGTTTTTCATGTACTTCGCAGGCAGCTGCACTTAGTAAGTAGCCACAATGTACAGCACACAGAGACACTGGTGAAAATGATTGCTAGATATGAAGATAGGGGAGTCCTTGAGGACCAACTATCTTTAAGTAGACAGAAGTAATGAAAAAGAAGCTGTCCAGAGTCAGCTTCACCTTACATTCTTGGATGAGGTTGACACTGGTGATTTCACTCTGCTGCTCTACTGTTGAAGGCAACATAGAAATTTTCAGCCAAAATAATAAAATTAATTTTCATCTAGTGCCTTGCAGAATAAACAAGGAATAGTATTTGTTTTCACATGAAATAGTTGTTCTGCACATTGAGAAACATTATATTAACATAAAATTTATGTATCTTTTCTTTACTCTTCACATTTTAGTTTATTAGCCAACTTCAATAGAATGATGAGAGCTAAGCATCAGAAAGCATCTATAGGATTAAAAAATCTACTCCTGAGTTTGAAGAAATTCATTGATTTTTTATGAAAAGCACAGGCCTTGTGCACACTATATCAAACCCAGATGTTATATTTCCATAAAGGAAATAGAGCACTTTGCCGACTTAAAATTAATTATATGAAATCTATATTTTTAAAGTACTGCCTTGATAGACAAGAAATTTTGTATAACTAGGACAATATTTCATTTTGTATTGATTCATGTCCACCAAAAATAAAGCAGATTATTTTACTTGGAGCAGACAATACTCATAAAATGATCCTATTTTAATATTTTAATGCCAGAATGCTAGTTTATATTCTCTTTAATTTGTAAGTTATTTTACAAATATTGGGGAGAAAACTAATTTTCACACTCTATTCACCTTTTAACAACATATAATGTACATTTGGTTCAGTGTTGTATGAAAATCCAATAATTTTAAAAGCACACTTAGCAAATGTAAAATTAATTTTAGCTGGTAACTTTAAAAAAAACAATGTAAATGAGGTAGGATATACATGTTTAAATAGAGAAAACAACAGATATACATTAATTTGTAATCAAAATGATAGTCTCACAGAGGAGATTTAATTCAAATGACTACCAGTAGATTCCAAATAAAATGACCAATACTTCTCCTAAGAAACAAAGCAGTAATTATCAAATGGAATCATCAGATCACATACAGGTGTGTAAACCCGAGATACAATAGCTGCTGTGTGCCTGCCTGGAAGTGACTGAGCTCCCAAGCAAATCATCCTTATTAGTTCCTATTCATGATTTAAATTAAGCTATTTTATCTCTTCATAACATGCAGCATTTTTCTCACCCTCACATTTCCAGGCATTTTAGCTTCTGCTGACATAAATGCATTCCCCAAATAGAATAGTACAGCAATCTTCTGCTAGACATTTCAGCCCATTTGTGCATCTAGTTTTTAGGGTGCTTTTTTTTAAATCTTCTAGCTGTGAGAGGCTTGGGAAGGTAGCATTAGAATGAATGAGAATTCGTTTTCAAGAGTGAATAGACACTTGATCTACCATTTACAAAAAAAAAAAAAAAAGGAAGAAAGAAAGAAAAAATTACAACCTCCTACCTTGAAAACAAACATCTCACGGCGAAGAATAGCTAGAGTGTTAAAGTTCCCATCACAGATGTTGGGTTTGGCTCCGGGGTGGGAAGGCCTGCCGGTGGGAGGCCGCGGAGGCTTTGGCCTGTCATTTTTCCGCGGGTCCACAGGAGGAATGGAGCGGTGCGGGGGCACTGTTGGCAGAGGTCTTGTCGGTGGAGGGATCTTGTCAGGTGGACCTTTTGAAAACATGAGGACAGTGTTTGGCTCACTTAAAACTGGAAGAGTGCTCGAAAATATGCTACAGAGTACACTCATCAGCAGAGATCACAAACTATGGGAAGAGGGCTTTCAGTTTATTTTCTGAAAAAAGGGATCATCTTATCATCAAACTACTGCCAAGTGTATGAGAGATTCTCCTTATCATGCTTCATTCAGAATCCAAGTAACCAGGTTTTCTTGATTCATTTTTTTTTAAAACAACTTCTCCACAGTCCTTATTAGAAAGCTACTTTCAAATTGTTTGTTGGAGTGAGTGGCATATAGATAATAAAGAAGTAAAAATGATTATTGGAGTAAATTTCACTAAAGTTAATCCTGGATTTTTGCATAAAATTATTTTATGTAAATTTTTAAAATAATCTCTCGTCAAAATTTATATTGCATTTTTATCTCTAGCTATACTTTCTAATCTTCTACTATTGCACTGTTCTCTTCTAATGAAATGTAGGACAAATTGCTGGATGCGTGTTTTATTAAAATATTGAATCTAAAACACCTATTGATGAAAAATACCACTAGTACGTTAATGTTGAGAACATGACATTTCCAAACCAAGTCAAAGTTTACACATAGAGTTTGATACAGATGGTAAGCATCATTTCTCAAGGAATTTAGGTTTTGAAAAGAAATGCAGAGCTGTATTTACATATAGGAAGGATATTCTTTGTAAACCTTTAGTTAGACTGCTAATTAATGACATCATTTCTTTAACTCAGCTGTGGAAGAGGAATTTCTGGTGACACACACGTAGGTGTGGGGAAGCTCAAGTAAACATAAGAGCTATGTAGACATAGAGACCTAGACATGTCTCTTTCCTCAGTATCTCAATGAATTAAACATTGACCTTCACTTGCAAATCTGTTTTAACCCAGAGATAATGTTAAGATTCATATACTAAAATTGAGAAACTAATGAATGCAAAATAAATTAGTGAATTTGACTTATACTCTCTAGAAGTACAAGTGACATCTTCTGGATACTCAATATTAACATATAGATAACACACATTTGTCTTTGTGTTGTAAAAATGAAAGCTTCACTTTGTTAGCTTAGTAAAGCGTGTTTGGTATATGTAAATCATAAATGCCAAGTTCATAACAATTATGGGTGAAATAAATCTTTTTATAAAGGCCAACTGTGATACTGAGGGAGTTAATATTATTGTAAATATGCAGGATAGACTTTCTTCCCCATTTTAATTTGTATTTACTGTGTGAGTACCATAAATAAAATTTTATTTTGGACTACATGTTAATAAGTATATATGTTTATTAACTTTTACTCCCTGACTGGCTAACTCTTAGTCTAGGTTGGTAATTATAACTTTTGAGGCACTACATAGAAGTATTTTCCTGACTTTCAACATATGCTCTGTCTAGGAAATATCTAGAATCAGTGCTGAGAAATCCTGAACTAGTCTATCAGTTTGTACCAAAAGTGTCAGCATTTTATATGAAAATATTACATTCCTAACTGCTTGTATTGATCATTTTCATTTCTTACATATTTTGACTTGAGTTTTAAATGTGAAAGTTCATTATCTCTTTAGTATAATTCCAAATGTCAACTAAACTAAAAAAGAAAAAACTTTTCAGTGCTCCATATAATCTATACATTAAGATCTCTGAGATTTTTCCCAACAGAACTGCATTGCTGGGATTTTTCCAGTAGTGTAGGTATTTTTCTTCCACTTTGCTCTGCCTCACATGTATACAGCATCTAGCTCACAGAAGAAAACACACCAGGAATTCTGGATTTTACTGCAGGTCTGATGGGGCAGAAACAGTGGCGACCTACCATATATCTTCTGAATGCCCTGCAGATCATCATTGGGAAGCTTGAAGTTGTCTGTTTCCATGTACTGGTAAAATGGAGCCATGATGGCAGTGGGATCATTGGAATGCTCCAGTCCCAAAGCGTGTCCTAGCTCATGAACTGCTACGAGAAATAAGTCGTTTCCTGTGCCAATAACAAGAACAGAAGTTAAGATCCACGCAAGAAACTAACAAGGACAATTTAGTGTTATCAAAATGTTACCCACAAAGGGCCAGGGATTTATTTCAGTGACACCATGCCTGTCTTGCAAGGATGATGCCCTAAGATTAATGTCCAGTACCAAAAGAAAAATAATATATCATTCACAAAAATAAAATGAATTCTGTACATCATACAGATGATTTTACCACAGCATTCCTACTAACAAAATTCATTATACTTCATCCTAAAAAAAGGTGGTCAGGCAAGAGATTTAGCTCATTGGTGCTGGTGTCTGCATCCCAAGCACAAGGTCCTAAGTTTGATCCTTGGTAATCACATACCAGGATGCTAGGTGTGGTAACTCATCCCCATTAGCAATCAGCACCACACACCACAATGCTGGACGTGGTGGATCATGCCTATAATCTCAGCACTCAGGAGGTAGAGGCAGGAAGATTGCTGAGTTCAAGGCTTGCCTGGGCTACATCATGAGTTCAGGGCCAGTGTGAACTACAAAGCAAGCACCTGTCTGAAAAAAAAAAAAAAAAAAATGTGATGATAATGATGTCATAAAATTTTAGAAAACTGAAGAAAAGAATGAATAATAAAAGTCAATGAAAAAAACAGTAGGATCAGAAACTGATACTACTTCATGGTCCATAATATCTTTCATAACCTTCACATGCAACATAATTGGAATTATTATTTACATATAACAGACTTCTATGAACTCTGTAAAATACATACAGTAAATAGATTCCCTACTTTCATATAGATGAGTAGATTAGTCACAAATGTGCTTGTTTAGAACAGCAGATTCTGGGACTGAAATCATTCTGACTATAGGACTAAAGCTTTAACTTGTCACAAGCCACAAACTCAAAGACTATAGAAATGTGGAAGACTAAAGCAGAAGCTGTCTTCCAGCCCTCAGCTAACTGGAATTCCAGTTCTACTTGTACAAATACTAAGTCTCATTAAGTGCATTACCTAACAAAATAGATTGATCTCAACAGAGTATATTGACTTCAAAACTGTTGTGTCCCACTGAAAATTCTTACTTAAATCAGCACAGTACTACTGCAAATTCTGCAGAGATTCCTGGTGTGACAGTGCAATAAAACCCCTGTTGATGTCTTTAGTGTTTCTCTTCCTCCTGATTTGTCCCAAATGAGCATACTATGAAGAAGATGGTCTAAAAGTTCAGTTAGAACAGGCGTTCATACAGTAATGATTTTTACATCCCAAAATGGAAAGTTAACATGACGGCTGATAATTTACATTAATTACTTGCCACAAATGCAAAGAATTTCAATGAATATCATTTTAAAGAAAACTCCTTTTCAATTATTTTAATATTTCACTCTAGTAATTCCCTACAGACCCCTAATTTTTAAACACAAAAGCAGGTAAATAACCAACATCTTTTCCACTCTGAAATAATCTGTCACAGAGAAATGGATAATATTATCATGAGCCTCATTCTGTATAGACATGAGCACACTAGAATTGCACCACTGAAACATTTCCAGGAAATTACCTGACCCTCGGAGAACAGATAATTATTGGTATGAAGCAAATTCAAAATATTAAAAAAATAAATCATCATTTTTGGTCTCTAAGAGATTATCTTCTCTGCTGTTACTTAGTGAAAATCAAGAATCCAAGATGAAGATAATTCTACATTTTAACTATAGTAATGATACGTCATCTACTGAAAACTTACTAAGAATGCTATAGGCATTTTCTCATTTAATTGTTTAACAGTTGGGAGTCACCAGCCAGTCTTCCTAGCTTCATGTTTAAAATGAGAAAACAAGGCCTGGAGACACTATGTAAACTGTGCAAGGTTACACAGTAATGCAGAGTTGTATTCACACTTCTCTCAGTCTGATTCCAGAGATCAGGTTTTAATTGCTACAGTAAATCACATGGCTATTGATAGGCACAACAGATCCAGTAATGTAGCCATGTGCAAACCAATTTCATTCATTAAATTATTGGTTCCACAACCATTTCTTGCATGCTGACAGTGTCTTATGCAGGTATCTAGGATTGACAATATAATAGTAAACAAAAACATCAACAAACAAACACTTTGAAAGATTGGAAAAAAGAAACTAGACGAGTGAACTATGCAATGTGCTGCACCATGATAAGTGCTGTGGAGCAGCACAGGATAGAATGTTGAGGTCAGAATAGAAATTTGAGCCAGAGTGTGTGTGGTATTTCACATAATACTTAGAGTTTGATTTAACTAAAGTAGGAACCATGACACATTTTTGAGGACCAAAGTAACATCATCTAATTTGTATTTTCACAGGCCTACTGGTAATTACTCCAGAGAGAACTGACCAAAAAGAACAAAGGAAAAAGCATCATCAAGATCTGGAGTTCCTGAAATAATTCACACAAAAACACTGTGAGCCTGGATCAAAGTGGTCACACTGGAGAGAGACAGCATGGCATGATTTTTGATACACTGAAGGGAGCCATGAGCTTCCTCTTTATAAGGTGCTAGATATGAGCAAAGAATAAGTGCAAAGATAACACCAAGAATTTGGCTCAGAAAACTGGAAGAATCAATTATGGGGAAAAAGCTGTCATAGGAAGTACTATTTGTGTGTATCTGCATACATGCGAGGGGTGTGTGTATGTACATATGTGTACATGTGTGTATATATGTGTGTCACGAAAGGATGGGAGTGGAGAGGTTCAGCATTATCAGAATCTCTTTTTTAGTGATAACTCAGAGACTTTTAAAAATATTTAATAATTGGAGATGCCAAATCCAATGTGATAAATGCTAAAGGAACTTGGGTAACTAGAGACTAGAAAAATAAAGTGAGGATAGATGAGCATTCTCAGGATAAAAAGCACAGGTTGGCCTCAGTCAGAAGCACGCATAGATCAGCTCTAGAGACAGAAGAAAGGGTAGCATGTAAGAAAGCTTCAAGTAGGTTGGTATAAGCAGGGGTTAGAAGCTATGTGAATTCTTTAATCTCTTATTTAAACAGGAAAAAAAAAACAAAAAAAACCCCAAACAAACAAACAAAAAAACTTACCAAGTGACAGGATACTATGAAGAAAAAAGTTAGAAGTATAAAATATTTATATGGGGAAGTTGTAAGCAGAAATTATCAAAAAATATAAGGAAATACAACATGATTTGCAGTGAAACTGATTCACTGAACAGCAATATTTTTCTAGGCTTGCTTCATTTACTGTGTTTATACAGATAGTTAGTAGATGAGATTTCACCTGAGTTTCATTGTTACCCATTGGATACGGAAAGTAGTGAGGCAAAGAAACTATGATATTAAGTAGGGACTGATTTTTGACTAACTTTGGTATCTATGTCCCATAAATAAAAAGATGGTAATGCAATGAAGTGAGAGGTAAAAATATAAAATAATAGAATAATAGAAGATCAACTCAAATTCTGATGTAATCAAAAGCAATTTGAATGGTAATATTCTTGGGCATGACCTGAAAAGCTGCCCAATGGTAATCATATTGAATATTTGTAATTGAGAATTATAAATAATATAAGAGAATGAGAATACCTTTTGAGTTAAAATAGGAAAGTCCTCTTTGGAGAAGAGAATTTGAGAAAGAACATATTTTGGTGTATTCCCCAACTGTCATGCATAGATTTGGAAGATAAAACATAGAAATGAGAGAAGAGGACCGGGGATATAGCTCAGTGGTTCCCGCGCTTGTCTTGCAAGCGCAAGGACCTGGTTAGATCCCCGGTAACCACATAACAATACTGGGTGTGGAGACTCACCCCAGCAGGAATCAGCACCACATACCACAGTGTCGGGCGTGGTGGCTCACTCCTGTAATCCCAGCACTGGGGAGGCAGAGGCAGGAGGATTGCTGTTGATGTGAGCTTGAGGCTGAGCTCAGGGCCACCCTGAACCACAAAGTGAGGCCCTGTCTCAAAAAAAACAAACAAACAAACAAAAAAAACCTAACAAAAAAAAGAAACAGCAGCAGATACTTGCAGTTTCAGGTCATAGAAAAGAGGATATAGGACACAGGACATTTTTAGGTAATACACAATAAGTTTGATTTCATTCACTATGACTTCAACAGATTTTAGAATGGTTACTGAGAATGAGAAGTGGGAAAAGATGGCCAGAGATCAGACAGTAGAAGAATCAAGATATAAGAATCCAGGGTTAAGAAAGAGGGACATAAAAAAGGGGGGTTAAAAAATCATGATTTGGGGTGGAAAATAAGTGAGATAGCTATTGAGGATCATTTAGGAAATGTTTTATTTACAAGGGGAGGAATCAGAACAGATAGTTATGCATACAGAAACATGGAAATTATGTGATGAATATATTTGCAAATACTCAATTTAAGGAGATTTCTAAGGATTTTGTTTCACAAGATAGTCAGGTGAAAGGAAGATGGAGAAAAAAAAAAGCATTGCACTAACTGTTGGATGCAGAATTTATAACCCCAGCTCTAAAATGAGCAGCCTTTTGATTTCTAATCACAGATACATGTAAGTGACAAATCTGAATTGTAGCCAATGCCTTCAGAATGAATGTGAGTGCCAAACCCAATAGTATTTTAAGTGTTAAGAAGATGGGCAGGACGTGTGAGTGTTTGGACAGCTTCGGAATGTGTCTCACCTAGAGAACACTAGTAAACTTTAGCTAATTATATTTTCCTTGGACTGAGTGGAAAAGGCGACTCTTACCAAGAGCAGATCTACTGGCAAAAACAAAGATCTATCAAAGCTGACAAAGAATAAAGATAAAACATTGAACCTACAGCAAAAACTCCAAAAGTCAGTATTGTGTTTTAGCAAGAACAGCTGGCCACATTAGAGTTTAGCAAAGAGATCTGGTTCAGAATGTGGCCTAAGAGCCTCAGAAAATTCTGTTCACAAAACAGATACAATTTCTTGGTCAAGAAAGTCTTAATGTGGCCTTACAAGAGATACTTTTTTTCTTCAAAACACTTCCTTTGTGTGTCTCAGGTCAGGCTCCCTCATTAGAAGAGAAAATACCCTGAGCACTGCTCCCAGATAAACACTTAGGAACTAGCTCTCAACTCTGGCAGACAAATGGAGCTTTCAGTCACTTACTACGCTCTTGGCTTGGAGCCCAGCTGAATCATTAAAGGCATTTTATGTCATCAGATCTTTCACAGGAAAACAATCTCTTGGTCCCAGGTATTTTTCTTGATTAATAAGAGGAATACAGAAAGACAAAAATAAAACAGACCTAAGAACAATCAGATCATAAGAACCTAAGTCTTTCATTCTACATTTCTGCTCTCATCAAATGATTTAAGAATTTCCTAATCACCATTTCCATGGGTGGAGTCATTCCTTGTCTCAGAAATAAAGTAAGGTTTTAATAAGGCTTTAGAAGAAAGTTAGTAGGATCAGGATATGAACTTATGGTCTACAGAGCATGCCACAGCACTTTTAATCAGAAATGCTGGCCAAGAACTCCATGTAATTACCGCACTTCAAATAATTGCCAATAATATAATTAAGTGCTACTCACAGATTCACAATAGTTTAAAAGGAGTAAGTTGTTAAATAAAGTACCGCCCTATGATTTGAATTCTGCTAGAGACAGAAGTTGTTGGCACATGATGAGCTCTAGACAATTAAAATGCACCAGACCTCTTTCTCAGCAATGAAAATAATAACTGCTTCTGTAAGTTATCATTAATTCACATTATTTGAGATTCTCAGTGTTAATATGCCTTGATCTTATCACCATGCAAGCAACAAAGAGAAATCAACCACTTGGTTCTTTGCACAGAAATAGTACTTGCTTCTTTTGCAAGATTTTCAGTTTTGAATTTGTGGCTCTTAATTGTATCTCTAATCTCCTTTCCTTTGTATAGCTCAATGTAATTTCAGAATACTGAGCTGTGTATTATGAAAGATAATGCATTATTTATCATTTCCTTGTCATAATTATGTCTATATTTTATTCCAAGCTCTTTCACCCTTGTATGCGTTTGCATATGCTGTTTCCTCTTCTGACATATGCTGAATGTTAAAAAATGACTATAGCATATTTCATACAGAAAAATCATTGGATTTTTTTCATTTGTAATTTTACTAGCCTATACAAATACTTCATCAGTAACATCCCTGAATCTATGTTTCTTTGTCTTGTCCCATAACTTTGACTTCCTCATTCACTCCATGGATAATCACTTGAATTTCTCAATCATTTGCTGCTGTATTTGAGCTTTAATTGAAAACATGTTTCAATAAATTATTGTTTTTCCTGATGTTTAAGCTTTGTAAAATTGGTAATATTTTATATTCTGACTTCTGAAACTTGATGAAAACTCTGTGTAGTTTACCATGAAATACACGTCAGAGATCTCTGTCAGTCTCCCCTTACCTTCTCCACTCCTCCCTTTAACTCTACCTCTTCTCCCTTTGTCTTATCTATCATTCTGGAGATCAGGTGTCATGTTGTGAAAAGAACCCTCCAAAGGCCTCACATGGTGCAAACTGAGGCGTCACCAGCCCTGTGAGTGAGCCTGGAAGTAGAACTGGCAACACCTTCCGATGACTGCATCCTTGTCAACAAGTGTATACATTGAGATGCTCCAAGTCCAACTAAGCTACTTCTGAATTCCACAGCTCCTCAACTGAGTGAACTAATAAAAGTTTCTTAAATTGCTAATTTTGGAACTAGTCACTTTGTGTATCAAAAGATCATTAAAGGGGCTGTGCATTTGGCTTGCCTGGCAAGTGGAAGGTTCTAAACCCGATCCCTGGTGTCACACACACACACACACACACACACACACACACACACACACACACACACACAATTAATATAGCATAGTTTAATGTCTAATTCCTCCTCACTGAGTTAGAATTAGTACAGAGGAAAGAATAATTGGAAAGACCTTAGTAGAAATTCAGCTGCTCACCACATGGAGCATAAATATTGTACAGTCTCAACCACCTCCATACAAACTGAAGGGTCTGGTGGCTCTCTGTGTGAAGGAAATGCTGGGACTAAAAAGTTCCAGAAGTGGAAATACTGATTCTGTCTTTGCCCACTTTGATTTTTTTGGGTTTGTAAGACTTGAGACCGCATCTGTACCTTTGCTCCGTCTCCCTTTTCACTTCACCAAAAAGAAGACCCCTCTCTTGATTGTCAAAGAAATCTGACCAGGCAGCGGAGTTGCTAGACAGATCTAAAAAATGAACAAGACAAGAAACTCCTTTGGAGCATCTTGGATGAATGTGTCATTGAACCATCATGCACTATAGCTTATTTTTGCTGATGTAGTACTGGGATCAAATTCAGAGCCCCTCAAATGCAATGCACCATGAGCCACATCCCCAACCTATAGCCTATGCTTTTCTCAGACACTTTGAGAACATGTAGAACTTAATCAGACAGCACATACAGAATGCAGAGGTAGGGTTTCCACCCTTGCTACTTGAGTACAGACAAATGTTTGGTCACAGTTCTGAAAGACAGAAGCTTGGAGAACTTGACCTTAGGTAGATTTTCACTTGTCACTTTCTGCACTCTACTCCTTTATGTAGGCATCAGTCTTTCCAGGACTTGGTGGCTTCTTTTTGCCTCCTGCCTCACTACCACCCTTGCTCTTTCCAATTTACCCCTGTTTGACAGATTTCCTGATCTTACAGGCTAAAGAATGATGCCTTGGGGCTGGAGGTGAGCTCAGTAGCACAGCAGTTTGCTGGAAAGCAAGGGGTTCTGAGTTCCATCCCCAGTATCAGAAAAAAATAGAACTAAGAATGATGTCCTGGCTTCTCCTTCACATGGTCAGATATATTCTACTATGCAAAAAGCTTGCTATGGCAGTGATTCACTAGTTGTTTACCACTGATAAACAAACACATTGCAGTGAAGTTGCAGTTATATGTGGCAATTTATTTTCAAATATGCTCAGAATTTAAAAGTGGTTTTGTGTGTTCAGTACTTTTACTCTACTCATTTTTTAAAAAATTTGAAGAATCAAAGGACAAAAAGTTTTTTAAATAATATAATAAAAGCATCATGGAGAAATACGCTGAGTACCAGGTACTTTTTGTGTATTTGGTAATCTACTTTCTATATTCTAGGTTTTATTATCATGATCACTTTAGAGAGGAGAAAATCTACTCTTTATATTCTCTAGGTTTTATTATCTATTTTAGATAATAAATTGACTATTTTAGAGATGAGAAAATTGAGATCTTCACTGATTCTCTAAGCTTAGAAAAATTATATAGTCAGTGGCAGAACCATATTTAATCCCCATATGGACTGGGCCCACAGTCCAGAACACACTGTACTGTTGTGTACTGTTCAACTGTTTTCTCAGCTCTAAACTTTGTCTCAGTGGTTCAGATAAGACCCACCCTGTCAAGTTATCCATTCATAGAAAATAGCTGTTCTATCAGACTCTTTTTAGGAGCCAGCAATGATAATATTTTTTCCTTTATTGAATTAATACTGAAATTAATTATTTAACACATTCACAATGGGCCCCTAATTCATATATCTCACTTCTGAGCAGCTTAAACGATCAGTGGTACTCACATGACTGTCCTACTGGGTAGCTATTTATTGCATTTATTAGTAAAAAAGACCAATATAATGATTGGTACAAGTTGCCCAGTGGTACAGTCATGCTAGTGGCTCAAGCCAGTGGATACATAGTACAGTTCACTGTCTGCTAAGGATTCCATCACAAAATCCCACAAGCTGCCTCAGCTAAAGGGTAGAAATCTATTTCTACATGGTCCCTGCCATTGAAAACCTGAGAACCGGTAACCAGCACAGTCACGTTTTAGAGAGGGATCTCCTGATGGATGGATACACCCTTCTCTCTCCGTCTTCATACTGTGGACAGAGAAGGGAAGAAAGCTCTCTCGGGACTCATCAGGTAAGTCCCATCCACATGATCTCCTCTCACCCAATTTGTCTCCAAAACGTTTTGTCTCTGAATACTATGCTACCTGGAGGAGCTAACGGTTCCACATAGGAATGCTCTGGAGATAACCACTCAGTGCTCATGCAATGCCAGCTGCGCTTCCTCAGTTCAATGTCAGCAGCTCAGAGCATTTTAGTTACTTTTGGTGTTTCTTCTTGTTAAGTGTAATAGTGTTAGAGTACAGATACTTTCAGCAAAGAAGAAAGTTGTTGTTTTATGATTAGGAGAAAGTTCTGAGACGTGGGCTTTAATTTTAAAAATTCTGTCTCAAAGCATTTCCTTAGAGCTGCCTTGTAAATGTGATTAAGTTTGAAGAATGTCACTAGTATACACTAATAAGGCCCAATTAAACTCTGGGTATGTAAAATAGGAGGGAGACAAATTGCCCTCTGATAGGTATCCTCAAGTCAGGAAGGATTTTTTTTTAGGTTTTTTTGAGACAGGGTCTCTCTTTGTGGTTCAGGCTGGCCCTGAGCTCAGCCTCAAACTCACATCACAGCAATCCTCCTGCCTCTGCCTCCTGAGTGCTGGGATTACAGGTGTGAACCATCATACCTGGCACTGTGGTATGTGGTACTGGTTGCTGCTGGGCGTGAGTCTCCACATCTAGTATTGTATGTGGTTACCGGGGATTGAACCCAGGTCCTAGCACTTGCAAGACAGAAATCCCCGGCCCAATAAAAAGGTTTCTTAAAGAATCCAAATATCAAACATTTATAGCTTTAATTAAATATTTTAGAATAAATCCATATAATTAAAACAACTGAGGTGTATGACAACCAGCTGAAGTGGAAAACTTAGAAAAATGTTTGGATAATCATGGCCGAAGTACACTTCGGGGTCTTTTGCGCTCTAGTTTGGTTATGAAGTCTATACTTAGTGAATTAGATATGTCTTCTCTTAATTAAAAAAAAAGTCTTGCTGAATCCAAGCAAGCTGGGATGTGGTTGATTGCACTGTGACAGAAAAAGCACTTTTTTGTGTCTCCTCTTGTGAAGCCCCTTTGGGTTCTAAAGATATTCTCAACACTGTGCCTTGTTATTGGTTCATGATGCTTCCTTCCTTGGTGGCGCACTTGGCCCTATGCAACTACATCTGATAGGTCAGGACAATTCTAGAGGCCTATTTGTCTTCCTGCAGTTAGTTGGTGAAAAAAAAAAAAAAAAAAAAGATGAATGTTAGTGACTCCTACCACAGTCCTGATAGAATAAAACTGCAAAGCCAATTTTTAAGAATTGATCTGATTTTTTGATGTATTATTATTTGTATAATACAAAGTATTCTTTGTATAGCTGCCATCTAGTATACATTTTTTGAAAATTACTAATTACCTATCGTATTCAAGAAACTACTTACAGCATTATTGAACTATTAATAATTAATCATAATATATAATTGATTTTTCTACTGCGTGTTAGAAAATATGAGAGTCGAGAATTCTAATGATACATCATCCAGAGTCTTTATTCTTCTTCTTCAAGGAACTTAGAATTTAGATCCACGGTTTGGGGCTCTTTTGAGCTTAGAAGCCTCCCAGAGATTGAGAGATGGTGGAACTTCTTCCAAGAAACATGAATGCATTAGCAAAGTGCTGCATATCATTATGGCTGCTTATGTTCATTAAGACAAGCTCAACTATAAACTCCCAATTATATGATGAATAAGTTCTATAGATTCAATGAACAGCATGGTGATTCTAGTCAACAGTCCGGTATTGATTTAAGTTACTAGAGAATAGATCCAATGTGTTCTCACCACAAAAAAAAAAAAAAAAATATATATATATATATATATATATATATATATATATATATATATATATGATGTGAGGGACAACTTGATTGTTATAAACATCAATTATCTCACAAAGAAAATGTAAGTTAACACATTGTACACCTTAACTATACACAAAGGAAAAAAGACAAGCCAATTTATAGTCTCACCAGATATTGACTGTATAAAATTTTGTCTATAGTTAATGTTCTTCATTTGTAAATTTATCTAACATCACTTTATAGTATTGCTGGTAAATTAAACAAATATTTTATGAAGCATTTAGAATATAGTTCAGTGCTGAAGAGTCATAGTTTTGGCAACAATAACAGCCACAACTACTATTTGTATTCTTGTGAGTGATAAACTCTTTATAACAAACTTTTATGGGAATTAAAAATTCTACCAGAAAAAAAGCTCTGGTACATTGTATCAGAACAGGAATCTAAATGTCAATTCTGACTTCCTAAAACTACTCTATCAGTATGTTAAACACAGTCACCAGTCACACAGACATACTCCCAAGTGACCAGATGAGATGTTAGGCTCCAATTTTAGGGAACTTTGAATGCTGGGTTTAAAAATGTGATCAACGCTTGGAGACAAGAGAGGCCAGGACTCTCCAAATGTGCTCCTGAGGTGATACGGCGCTGTGTGGCCTTTGGGTGCGAGGATGTTTGGAGTGGAGATGCAGCCACAGACAGAGGCAGCAGTTAGCAGAGGGCTCCACAGTGCAGAGCTAGAGGGTGAAGAGGATCTGGACTAACATGCTGAAAGGGGACAGAAAAATCACAGTATCAGGAGCAGGAATGGGAAGTACTTGGATGGTGGAACGATTAAAATAGCTTTAAAATTCTGTTATTTTCATTATTAAAATAGAGTTGGCCATACTCTTTTAATAATCAAACTTTAAAAAGTCTATTTATTCTCATAATCACTATCAATAGCAAAATTTACTTTTCATTTTAATTTTCACTTTTTTTCTTTATCCTTTGAGATTCATGAATGAGCATTCTCATCAGTAGGAAGTTGTATCTATAGGAAAGATCCTGCAGACTGCTCAGCATGGTGTTTCACGACTGTAACACCAACTACTGAGGAGGCTGAGGCAGGAGGATTGCCAGTCTGAAACAAACCTGGAAAATTTCAGATCTTGACTCATAATATAGGAAAGGGGGATAGAATGATAGCTTTCTGTTTTCTGGATTCAACTTCCAGTGCTGGAAACAAAAACAAAACGAAACAACCAACTCAAATCAAAACAAAATACTAAAAAAGAAAAAGAAATCCTACATGTTGTTATCCTTGGCAGACTAGAACACTGCAATTGTGGAGAGAATGTTGTTAAGTTAGGAACCAAAAGGGTGCTGGGCTGTCTAATGGCCTTTTGTAGCTATTTATCACCATTCGGTGACTAGTAGATGAGCTTGTTTTCTGGACGTGTATGCTGACCTCTATGCTGCGTTTATTCAAAAACTGAAAATGCTCTAATATTGGAGCTGGGGGTGCTGACACACACTTGCAGTCCCAGGTGTGAGAAAGCTGAGGACGGAAAATCATGTGTTAGATTCATCACGTGCACCATCCGGCTGGCAAGATAAAGACTTAAGGAGACCCTGTCTCAAAAGTTTGTTTTTTTTTTTTTAGGTTTTTGGAGACAGGGTCTCGCTTTGTGGTTCAGGCTGGCCCTAAGCTCAGCCTCAAACTCACATCACAATCCTCCTGCCTCTGCCTCCCGAATGCTGTGATTACAGGCGTGAGCCACCACGCCCGGCACTGTGGTATGTGGTACTGGTTGCTGCTGGGTGTGGGTCTCCACACCCAGTATAGTTATGTGGTTACCGGGGAATTGAACCTGGGTCCTTGCGCTTGCAAGACAGGCACGGGAACCACTGAGCTAACTCCCCGGACCTCAAAAGTATTTTAAGGAGGCTGGAGAAAGAGCTGGGGATGCTCATTGCTAAGGTCCTGAGTTTGGTCTCTATTAACACACGCACACACACACACACACACACACACACACACACACACACACACAACATATAAAGACATCTGTGATAGCAAATACCCAGAATCTTATCTAAGCAATTTAGTGAGGATCTATCTCAAGAAAAGGAAACAAAGGGGGAGGGGCTGGGGATGTAGCTTAGCAGTAGAATATTCTTGAATTCTCTGCAAAAGAAAGCTAAAATCTGAAATCTGCGCAGTATTTAGCCCACCTACCTGATGATGCTACCAAAATAATTCCTGTATCTGTTAATGATTTTCTTTGTTCTGTGACTATGTTGCACTGGGGATTTGCTGTGGCTTGTGTCTCATTCAGTCACAGGTGGGACTTGTCAGATGTGGCTGCATCTTGAGTATGTGATGCTGGGATTGATTCATGTACAATGCTAGGCTCAAGGGCACTAGGGTAAGGATGTGAGTGCTATCTGCCCTCAGCAGTGTGGGTAAGATACAAAGGGCAGAAAGACCCTGTGGTTCCCTTGCAGCTTTCAATGTCTTTGCCTGTAACTCTGACCTCAGCCAGCCAACTATGGATTAAAACCTCTACAAACTGTAAGCCAAATAAACCTTTCATACCTTAACTTGTGATTGTTGAGTATTTGGTTTCAGCAGTGGGAGAAAAGTAACTAACACAGGATGGAATCCAGAAAACATTTATTTTCAACAAAATTTCTCAAACTGATTAAAGATATTGGTGTTAATTAGTAAAAGCAAATGTTTGCCTTTCTATAATTCTTTTTTCAGAACAATGGTCTAATCTTGTTAGTGAAAATGTAAACAATATGTTATCATTATATTATCCTTTATTTGTGAATACTAAATGAAAAATCATAGATTTAATAATTACTTAGATCATCAGTATTAACGAGTGTGAGGCTGGCCAGATTACCAAACGTGTTTTGGCAATGCAGTGAACGCTGCGCTTCCATATATATGGCAGACATGACTAAAATCAGAAAATGTATGATTGGCTTAGTGTTCACACGGCAAATTTTGAAAAGTATTTCTGGATCTTGCAAAAGGATATGATGTCACCTAAGCGCCTTTCTTATCTGCCTTCTTTAGTTTGCCTTCGGAGTGCTGAAACTGAAATAACAAGATAAAAATGGAAGTGAAAATGGAAAGACATTTTTCTTTTTAATAGTAAACATCCAGCAATCAGCATGTGATTTACGAAACACATTATGCGATTAAAACTCATATTTCAGTTATTTCGGAGTAGGTTTAGCAAAATGTCTTATTTTTAAGTAAACAAACATAGGAAAGGCCAGGGCTCATAGCTCGAGAGTTGGCAGAAGGTTCTGCTGGCAACCTGGGTAAGAATTTCAAGTGTTCTAAAGAATGTTTTCTTTCTAGGATTCATGACTTGGAAGGAAACCATAACCTAAATGTCTATACATGTCTTGTCGGATTTGTATGTGTGTGTGTCTGTGTGTTTTGCAAGTAAAGCAATGAATGACGCATCTACATTTCACAAATGTTTTAGAGATTTTTTGCAAATAAAATCATATAGTAACTTCACTGTAATCTTGGAAATTTGTTCCAGCAAACAGGAAAACTTCACATGGTGTGAGAAATACCTAGCAAGAGACAAGATACATAAGACAGATATTGAAGTTAGTTTTATTTTTAATTATCTTTCAACATATTTATAAAAAAACCAATTTTTAAAATTTTTGCATGAGAGTCACATGGTCACAAGAATGTGAGGAAAACATTTCATTATGTCTCATTGTTATGAGCATTGCAAAAATGAATCTCTAGGAATTGAAGGTTTAATCTCAAAAGATCTGATTAACTGGAAATTTGCTTTATATATATATATACACACACACACACACACACACACACACACACACACACACACACACCACACACACACACACATTCAAAATGTGCATTATATAATACATTCTAAATTTGACTGGCCAGTTATTTGTTACATTAAAGCAGACACTCAAACTTTAAGCAGTGGAAGAAGCAAGGCAAGTGTTTTGTAGCATTTATGTGTCAGCATGAAGAGTGAGAAGAACAGAAGTGTAAAGGAATTAGACGAGTGTGTTGCATGTAGTAATATATGGGTGTGACAGCAGAACTTGAGCCAGGATGTGGAGGGTCATTTTAAATGAGTAAATCAACCTAAGAAATCATTAACACATTCAAAATGTGTTAAATTTTATTCCTTTTATATATAAATTTTTATATATAAAAATTTAACACACTTTGAGTACCCCTTGTAGTCCAGAATGTAATTCTCATCCTTTAGTTACAAATAATTTGTTCAAGATAATAAGTGAAAACAAAAATTAAAAAAAAAAATACCAAGAGTTTGGAGTCAATAGCTTAACAGTTGGCAAGGGGTACTGGCAAGTTGGTACTCAGGTTTGAAACCAAAGACTTGTTTTCTGTTCTGAATATGAGTGTCCATTAATTTATCATAGACGTGTGTGTATACAGAGACACATACAGACATGTATCTTGAGTAAACTTCATCACAGAAGCTAATGTAGAAGACATCAATGTGACCTCATAGTACAAATGCAAAAGGAATCAATGCGTGTGTCAAAAGAAAGAGCATTTGCTTTCATGTTTATTTATGGAGTGTGTTTGAGTTGTGTATTTTTGTCTTTGTTTTTTGAGACAGTGTCTCACATGTAGTTCAAAATGGCTTTAAACTCACAAGGTAAACTCACAAGTCTAGGCCGATCTAGAACTCAGGACAATCCTCCTGCCTCAGCTTCCCTAGTGCTGGGATTATAGGCATGCATCGCCATGGCATGGTGTTTCTATGAGATTTAATAATATAGAGCAAGAACTTATTTTTCAATGCATGTCTAACTAATAACACATTCTAGCTAAAGGAAACACAAAATCTCTGAGGAACCAATTGTACCCCATTAAATACATCATGAGGTTTTAATAAAATATTGTTATCACTGCAGTATACTCTACTACTCAAAATCCCAAAATGATTTCTTAGGTTGAATTACTCATTTAAAATGATCCTCCACATCCTGGCTCAAGTTCTGTTCTCACACTCATCTATTACTACATGCAACACATTCATCTAATTCCTTTACACTTCTGTTCTTCTCACTCTTCATGCTGACACATAAATATGACAAAATACTTGCCTTGCTTCTTCCACTGCTTAAAGTTCGAGTGTCTGTTTTAATGTAACAAATAACTCTGGCCAGTCAAATTTAAGGACGGATATTTGAACAGTAGAGCAATGACTCTATTCATATCATATCGTATCACTTATTGATGGGAAGTATATGTCTTCTTCAGAGATAGTGTTGTTCTCTGAAACTACCTTGACTTTTCTCAAATACTTGCTCTGACGTTGGTCTGATGTTTCATTAGTCATCGCACTAACAAAGCAGCACCAGGCCCTATTACTCATACCACAGTAATGGTATTTACCAAGAGCTACTTTAGCTGTGGAGAGATATTTTTATCTACTACTAAATTATTCAGATAACTTTTTGTAAAAGAGTAGGAAATTAAGGATTTTCTGTTTACAGGTATACATTTTCATACTAGAAAAGCCTTGGAAAATGTCTTTGTGGAGATAGAGGAATCTGAAGATGAGAGATGTAAGAGAGAGAAGTAGGAAAGAAGTAAAAAAAGACTGCATGTATATGTATCAATTCTCCATGATAAATGTATTTATTATGCAACACAAAGGAGAATTAAATTGTGTCATGCACTGGTACAAATTCTCAATATTGAGTTTGATCACGATGTAAATATAAAATGTATCAATAAAATCAATTTAAAAAGAGAAATGAGTTTTCAATTTTTCTTCATAAATGTGGTAAATTCAACAAAGAAAAAATTAAATCTGACCATTGCTATGTCACAAATGAGGAGGCTAAAAACAAAAGCCATTTATTATTTCAGTTTCTGGGGCCAGGCACCACCAAACTTAACTGAATTGGATAAAATCAACATTTTCCCATAAGAATACCATCAAACGGGGTTAAACTGTTCAAAGATTTGACTAGAAAAGTGCTACCTTAAACCCTAATAAATTGGTCCTGAAAAATCTTGAACTTGGCTGCTTGTTGGGCAGAGACATGGTCTTCACTACATAGTTCTTTCCTACATTGGTCAATGGTTTTTTTGTTGTTGTCCCTTGAGATTAAGATTCACTATATTGCCAGACTGGTCTTGAACTTGCATTCATTCCCTCGTCTTAGTCTCCCAAGCAGCTGAGATTACCAGCATGTGCCCTACCACAGAGAGAACAGCAAGTTCTCTTGACGCCACATAATGTCCTCTACAATAAGTGATAAGGGAAAGACTTTCTGAGATGGTTGCTGTAGTCATTTATAGCCTTATTCTGGGAGCTATTTACCATTCTCTCTTCCATGCCATACTCAGAGGACACAAACTGCTTTGTCAACTTTATATTTAGGGGGAGGAAATGACACAATAGCACAGTATCAAGGAGGATTAGTGCTCAGCATCTTAGGGGCTAGCTACTCTAAAATTAGTAACAGGGAGGAATTCTTAGGCATAAAAAATGTGCTCAGGACTCAGACACATTGAAGTAATCATGTAAGGGGTAGTATTCTATCAGCTTTTATCTTATAAAGAAACTGATAGTCAGATTTTAACCCAGGTCTACAATCCATAGTTTTTAAAATTTTTCTCTCCTATTTACAACTTAAGACTTGTCTGCAATAACAAATAATCTAAAGTCTGAAGAATTTTATTCCCATGGTGTCTTGAGAATTTACACAAGCATAGAAGAAAGAATAAATCTCACTAAATTATCCTACTGTTAGCTTTAATAAATTTGGTTCTATGACAAAATTATTACCTATAAAATCTGCCATATTTCAATATGATGTAGAAAAAATAATAAGAGTAAACTTGATTTTATAAATTCTGAAATATGAAGTTTGTACTTAGAGGTGTTCTCCCACAATCATGTAAAACTAGAAGTATGTCTTCATTTTGTCTCATACATGGGGAATTTGTATAAACATCTTTCAGTAATTGTATTTCTATGCAGGCTGGTAAGTTAGCAACCATTAAACTGAAACTTATTGAAGGAGAAATAATTATTTGTTGATTTCTGTAGCTTATATTTTCCATTTTGCCCTTTGAGTTTAGTCACATTTTTTACATTATAAAAATGAGCAGTCTAATGATTTCCCTCTAGAGTCTTAAAGAAAATATTATGTGGACATATTTTCAGATTAGTGACTTAAGGATCAGAAGACAAATCCACAGACAAGCAAAACTTGAACTTAAAATAATGATGTAGAATTAAATATAATGCTTAGAACTTTAACAGTATGATAGCTATCATAAAAATAACTATAAAACATCTCATTTTTCTAGTTTTTATTATAATCAATCATATTATATTCACTTTTTATCATTCTATCCTGTAATCTCCATGGTGTGGTAAAAACTTCAAGTGAAGTATGTAAAAATAAAACAAAAGAATCTGTAATTCATAGGTATGAAAAAAATTAAGCTCTGGTTTTACTTGTAAATAAAATAAATATACTTATAAATATAAATAAATAAAAATGAATTAGAGTCTCAAGATTACAGCAAAATCAAGTCACTAGAGTACAAAATGGTAAAAAATTTCTGGAAAAATAGATATACATAAATGATTTTAAATTATTTTTATAACACATGCTTCTTATTTGGCTAATTAGAAAATTCTGGTTCCAAAACCTGTTATCAATTCTAATAAAAATAGTAAGTGTATGTTATGCTTTCTTAAAATCTCCTTTAGGTAGCTGCACTATTAAAGAAATACAGATCTTAAATTATTAACAGCATTGTTCTTCACATTTACATGAATAATTTTTTTTATTTCCTCATATTTAGTTATTCAATAACCAACTTAAAGATGCTCAGATTTCTCTAAATTGTCTATAATTCAATGTATCTTCCTAAGAAACACTTTTTATTTATAGATGTGGCTGGGCTTTCTGTGTATTTTATTAACAGTTTCTAAACCACTTTTCTCTTTACAGTACAGTGGATCCATCTAATCTCTCAAATCAGCATTGGATTCAGGTTTTTTAGTCTTTGGTACTGTATAGGATTTTAAAAAAATTTAAGTAACTTAAGTCCATACATTCCCTCTATACATTCATGTCTTCCCAATGCATTGTGAATAATTCACTAGATGTTACCCTTTCTGGTGACTATTCTGCTATACCCTTAGTTGCTTATTTAATATTAATCTTCTCTGTACTCATTCCTCATTTTAGCAGCTGTCTCTCTTGGGAGATATGTGAACATATTCTGAACTTTTTCTTTGTTACCCTACAAAACACCTAGTTCTGCTGTTCATAGTGTAGGTAATCCTATTTTGATGAGTTGTCTTAAAATGTCATAAAATTGAAACTATAAGATTTCTTTTCTCCAATTTGTTCATAGCTGAAAAACTATGACTAAACTCTGACTAAAATTATATACAAATAAACTCTTCCATCATAAATAGACATTGAAAATACATCTTTCATCCTTAATAATGAATTCACAATTTATCCCACAATTATTTCACAGATCCTCTATGCAATTCTATTCACTTCAACTATATTAAAGGACTTGTAGTTTTTTAGTCTCTAACAAGTACCTAATAAAAGTTTATTTCAGTCAAACTTAATTCTACTACATGAATTTTCTCATTAAGCATACCTTTATTGAATATTAAATTGAGAACATAAGATCCTGATCTTCATGTGTTAGTTTGACAGGACAGATTGACAAATTAAAAATAACAGCAACTAAAATCACAGAGATACCCATTCAATAGCCATATGTTTCATAACTGAAGTATTTTAGGAACAGTGGTTTTAGTAAGACAAATTTCCAGTTATGGCCTACAATTTTCAGAGAGATATAAACTAGCTAAAGGAAGTCATATGAATATTATATTTTCTAAGAAGTGTAAGCTAGTAAAGATTCAGGTAAGAAAATGGACACTTATACTGTCACGTGTAGACAGATCTCTCCTTGGGACTTGAAACTGGAGGGAAGCCAAGCAGCTATGATCTAAGAAACACGTCTAAAAAGAGACATAGAAACATGTCTAAAAGAGAAGTGACATGGCTAACAAGTGTGTTGTGGCCTAAAAGAAACTTTAAAGGTAGAGTCAATGTGACTAAGTTATTTTGGAGAGTAGCTGTGTTCAATTAGTAAGGTGGGTTTTAGGTTTCTGGTTTGGTAGATTTTTGATACCTTAACAAAGCTAGAAGAAGATCAGAGGTGCGGCACATCTGGGACATGAAAAGTTAACTTTTAAATCTCTTCAATTTGAGAATCCTACAGGGCAGCAGAATTTGGGTTCGGAGTTCAGGAGAAAAACTGGCTAAGTAAAATTCTTTTTTTTTTTTTTTTTTTTGAGACAAGGTCTCACTTTTGTAGTTCAGGCTGGCTCTGAGCTCAGCCTTGAACTCACAGTGATCTTCCTGCCTCTGCCTCCTGAGGGCTGGGATTACAGGCATGAACCACCATGCCCAGCACTGTGGTATGTGGTTCTGATTGCTGGTGGGCATGAGTCTCCATGCCCTGCATTACTGTATGTGGTAACCAGGGATAGCAGGAGCTGGAACCACTGAGCTAAATCTCCAGCCCTGGCCTGAAGGGCAATTTTTTTTTTTTTTTTTTTTTTTTAGAGGGTCTTGCTTTGTATTTCAGGCTGGCCCTGAGCTCAGACTCGCATCACAGCAATTCTCCTGCCTCTGCCTCCCAAGTAGTGGGATTACAGTTTTAAACCACCACACCTGGCACTATGGTATTTGGTACTGATTGCTGCTGGGTGTGAGTCTCCATACCCAGTACTGTATGTGGTTACTGGGGTATCAAACCCAGGCCCTTGCATTTGCAAGACAGGTGCCAGAACCACTGAGCTAAATCCCCACCCTGGAAGTACAAAATTTTTAAATAGGCACATAATTGGTTTAAATCATGGAAGTGGGTAACAAGATGAAAAAAAGTATACAGAAAGAATGCAAGGCAAAACAAAATAAAACACATATGTCAATATTTGAAAGAGTATGGAGAAACAGACATCATGAAGAACAGCCAATTAGAATGGTTCAGAGGGTAGAACTGAAAGTGTTTGGTCCTAATGGGAAGTTAAAAGGAACTAAAAATGTGAATGTAAGTGTATGTTGAAAGAGAATGACCTTAAATGTGTGCCAGATTTGGCCACTAAGGACTAAGAGTGATTTCTGACATGTGGAAGGCAGATTCCATTTGAAAGTGTGAGGAGGAAAGTCACTGAGATAATACACACAGTCAGGGATTGGGTGCAAACCGGTTGTGGTGGCTTATGCCTGTAATCCCAGCACTTGGTAGGCAGAGGCAGGAGGATTGCTCTGAGTTTGAGGCCAGTGTGGGTTACACAATGAGTTCAGAGCGAGCCAATACTACAAAGTGATACCCTGTCTCAAAAAACTAAAAATTAAAAACAAAACAAAACAAAAAACCATACAAACAGAAAGTAAACATGTTGTGGGATTCATTCTTGGTTTTGCATAAAGGTTGTTCATTTTCCACTATTGTATAATATTCTATTGAGTAAATAAAAATGTCAATTATTTGTCCTATTTGTTGAGCAGCATTAGAATTATTTCTAGTTTGAAATAATTCAATATAATGATGCTATGGACATTCTACTACATGTCTTTTTGTTCATACTAAACACACACAAACATGTATGACATCCCTACAATGGCATGTCTGTTCAATGGGCATACATAAATTCAGTTTAGAAAATCAGAATCAATTTTCTGAAATGCATGCATCAAATTTTAACCTCTTTTGGGAATGTACAGTACTTCAATTATCTTATACTCTAATGGAAAGGTTCTAGACAATATTTTGACTTATATTTCCCAGACAACTAATGATTAAAATTTTTCATACATTCATTCACATGATTTTTGGTGACATGCTTGTTCAAATCTTACCCACAATTTTTATCTATTTATTTATTTAATTATTTAGAGGGATTGTCTCATGTTTGTAGTTCAGGCTGGCCCTGAGCTCAGCACTGAACTCACAGAAATCCTCCTGCCTCTGCCTCCTAAGTGCTGAGGTTATAGGTGTGAGCCACTATGCCCAGCATTGTGGTATGTGATTCTGATTGCTAATGAGCAACAGTCTTCATGCTCAGCATTGTTGTATGTGATTCCTGGGGATCAAACCCAGGTCCTTGCACTTGCAAGGCAGAAGCTGGAACCACTGAGCTAAATCCCCAGCCCAAATCTTGCCCACTTTTCAATTGAATTTCTCGTTTCCTTTTTACTTATTAGACCTATTCATATGTAACAGAAGTGTAGATGACTAACATTTTGTTTTGTAAAGTTAGCTTGCCGATACTGCTTGGGTTACTAGAAGAAGAAATGAGATTCTGGGTAAGGACAGAAAACCTTCTTACTCATGAGAGAGCTGGTAGTTTTGCCATCTGCCTGCTGTCACCAGTTTCTCTTTACTCCAGTTTCGCAGTGGTTACATGTACATGAATGGATAGAGAGGTGCATATTCAGTGGGCAACACTAAAGATGAGGAACTCTGTAAGTAGTGATCCAAAATTTGTCATTAGCTGCAGTAGGTACACCTGATCTTTGTTCAGGAGAAAGGTAATACTGTCCTCATCCTGAGCAGTAAGCACAACTGCTTTTTGTTCCAGGTAAACACACTATCTGTATCTTCTGAGGCTGTTTCTATTACATATATTATGAAATTGGATCCCAATAAAAGAAAAAGGAATGGACAATGTCCTATTTGCAAGATGTATGCAAACTTTCCATGAAGAATTTTCTCCTAACAATGTATTCTATTTGGGATTGCCTTACATAGAAGCATTATAAGTTTCTGTTGCAAATAAGTCACTTATCCTTTAATACTTGTAATGGTACCCTTTTAAAAAATTCTGTAGTAGACATTTGAATACAATGTTTCATGCATGTTAGGTCAGTACTCTGCCACTGGTAATCTCTGCCCCTTTTTATCTTGAGTTAGGGATGAAGTGGGCTGGTCTAGATTTTCTCATTGCCCAGCCTCGGCCTCTTAAGAAGCTGAGATCACAGAAGTAGATCCTCCTTTAAATGAACAAATGTTCTCAATAACAATGAAATCCAATTTAGGGATACCATTTAAAATTTTTTTTCTACTTAATATACCGTCTGGTTACAGTTAAGAATGACATACGTTAACTCTAATCATACTAAACATAACGGACACTAATCAAAGACACACTCTCCTTAGAAGCGATTCACGAAATATGGTCTACGTGCATGTATTTATTGGAAGATGAGTGAGACTCCATATTTTAAAAGAACAAGGGCTAAAGAATGTGTGGACACATTTGAGAAGCTGTATAATAGCCACATGTACCATAGAGTTAAATTATAATTTATTCAATTATGGCAGATAAGAAGAAAAGATTAATGTGGTTTTCACCATTGCTATGAATGTATTTCTACTGAATTATTTTTTTATTTTTGTGAGATAACGTGTATATAACTAAGTTCTTTGTAATATTTTCTATACTTTTCAAATATATTAATAATCTTACTAAGCATCTTTCATAATATTTTGATTGGAAAGAACTATTGCTGGCAAGAACTCAGAAAACCAATTATTTCACATGAAAAAATCTAAGAAAAGAAAATAGATAAAATACTATTTGCTAAACCAACTTCTAAGCTAGAAGAAATTTTAAAAATGTATTTTGTATATTATGATAGAGGAAATTCAAAACTCTAAATGGACAAAAGAATGTACCATTTAAAAGCCATCAAATTGGAATAGTATTGGCACCAAACTTGAATTCTGAACTCTCCTAACTCATCAATAAAATGTTTATTGAAAAGAAAGACATGATATAATACTACATAAAAGAATTCATGCATGACAATATGAAACTAGAATAAGCAAAAATTTATTCTTCAGGAAAAGTTGAGGTGAGAAATTGTCTTTTTCTCTTCCCTTCTGAAAAATAGTAACTTTGTTTTTCTCACTTCTGGCAATGAAGTAATTCAAAAGAATGGTCCAAGAAGAGCAAGAATAGAAAACAGCTAATGAACCCTCAATACATACACAGATGAGTAACACATATGTAAACACGTAGCCTTTAATACAATACCTAATCCTTTGTATTTCACATTCTTCATATGTGAAGTTGAGATAATAAAGAAATTTACAAACTAAACTATCAGAATTCCATGAAAATTCATCTATAGCACTCAAAAGTACTTTGCATGTAGTAATATGATTATGATGACTAAATAATAATTGTAAAGTTTCATTCACAGTTCTTGTTATATTTGCGGTTAATAAATTACAAACCCTTAAATTGCTGGTAAGAACATAAACCTGACTGGCATTTTTGAAAACTAACCTGAAAACTAAGGTTCCCCAAAAGTTCATGTTCCTGTACCAGATAATTCTATGAATTTATTGTAAAGAATTACTAACATCGACCAAAAATGTACATATAAATATGTTCATAATAGTATAGCTAGTAGCTAAATTCAAATTATTTCAATTCAGGCAATTAACATAATCTTGACAAATTATATCCAAACATATGGAAGGATCATTAGACTCCATTTAAAGATGATTCAGCGATACTGGAATATGATATGCAAATAATGTTCAGAGAAAAGAGTAAATATTTTAAAAGCATAAAGAATAAAAGAAGTACATGAATATCTGTGCAGATTTACATCTCTACCTGCTTAAATTAATCAAGTTTCTATTACTATAACAAATACCTCAGACAATGAATGTGTAAAGATGAACGCCTATTTTGGCTCACAGTTTTGGACATTTCCATGATGACTGACTGAATCCATCCCTTTGTTCCTGGTGGTACAGGACCATGGTTCCTGGTTCCTGACAGGACCATGCCGCATAGCCAGGACAAACTCACTTCAAACAAAAAAGGAAGGATCTGCGATCCCACTGTTCCATTTAAGATCATGCCCCTCTTCCCAACACTCAAAAACTTCTTTTTTTTCCTGTTCAAGTCTACCACCTTTCAGTATTGTTGTGGTGGAGACTAAGCTTGTTCCACATGGAGTTTGGGACACTTAAGATCTAAGTGACAGTCTATCCAGAGATTTAGTGTGTCAGTTGTTGGTGATGATTAAATCTCTCAGACTTGGCAGTATTTATTTTGGAGAACAACTCTTAAATGTAGTTTTAGCACATAACCTTTTTTTCAGTGAACTAAAAGGAACTTGCAGTATAAATGAAATAAATTAGCATATATATTGAAATGTTTCTGTGCTATTATTTGTTTCTTGTCTGTAAGAGTGTTTTTGTCTGTCACTTGTGCTCTCATATTTTGGCCATTCATTTAAGATTATGGTGCACAGTGTATTAATTAATGTTGTTCTTTAATCAGTTATGAAGTATTGCCTTCTTCTCATAGACTTTAAAATTTTTTCTTTATTAATATCTATTACATTGAATTAAATTTTTAAAAAAGTGACTAGTCATTTCCTTTTAACTTCTAGTTTTACTGAATTTTACAACGCATATTATTTATGTCTTTAAAAATTTATAAACTAAATCATAAAAATTTACTAGAAATTATGGTTTAAAATATTTAAACAACATTTTGATCACCATTAAAGCTAATAAAAATAAAATTAATATTTTTATATGTATTACATGCCAGATATTGGAGTAGGTAAATAGATACATTTAATATATCTCTCATACGTAGTTATATTCTTTTTAATTGTCACCATTGCCCATATTAAAAATAGACAAAGCTTTTGTTTAAAAACTGTTAAATATAAAATTAGTATCTTAAATGTGGAATTTATATCTTATGATGCTGTTGTCAATAGATGTGACATACAAGAAATGAGGAAAATAGCTTCTTTTTACTATTTTTTGGGAGACTAGTAATCATTTTATTCCTCATTGGTAAGATATGGAGATATACAGGAAAAAGACAGAGGTTTTAATATGTCTATATTGGTATTTTTAAGAATAATAGTTTTGAAAAGGTGCCATTATCTCAAATCTAAAAAGAACAAGGCAGGAAGTAGGCTGCATAATCTTGATAAGAAGTAATCTAGATAAATCAATGTCATATATCTAAGGCAATCTGAGTGGGAAATGTGGTTATAGAAGGGGTCATAGAAGTCATAGAAGGGGCTGGGGATTATGCTCAATGGTTCTGGCATCTTCCTTGCAAGTACAAGGTCCTGAGTTCAATCTTCAGTAATCACATACAACAATGCCAGGCATGGTAACTCATGCTCAGCAGCTATCAGTACCTCATACTACAATGCCGGGTGTAGAAGCTCACACCTGTAATCCCAGCAATTGGAGGTGGAGGCAGGAGGACTGCTGTGAGGTTGAGGCTGAATTCAGGATCAGCCAGAACTACAAAAAGAGATCCTATCTTAAAAAATAAAATCATAGAAATAATTAAGTTATTTAATAAAATGAAAGAAAGTGCATTTAATGTTTGATATGTGCTTTCGAAACTTGTCATTTGAGATCTACTTAAGCCAAAGAACATCTATAGAAATGATATGGTATTTCCCTAGTGTGAGAACTGAAAGTGTAAACGAGGTCTCAACTCTACACTACATACTGAGAAATAGGAAGAAAATCTTCAAAGGGGAAGGGAAACTGAGGGGTCAGAAGAAAGCAAAGAAAGGAAAGAAAAACCGTGAAGTTCCAAAGGAAAAACTGGAAATGAGTATCATTTATATAAGGAAGTGGAGAGGCCGAAGGGAGGGTGGACAGTGGGAAAAACAATAAGAATCAAGATATATCATGTACAGGTACAAATTCTCAGTGAGGAATGTGATCATGATGTATAATTAAAATGTACCAATAAAGTCAATTAAAAAAAAACAAAAACAAAAACAAAAATCCCCAAACTGCATCTATATTTTCTGAATACAAACTCTTTTAAATCCTAACTAGAACTGGACATTCAGCTTGAAGGAATGGTACAGTACAGTGGATCTCCTTCTTCCTGTCATTATCCCAAGCCCTCAGTGGTGAACAGAACAGATTGTATACAAGAAAGAACATTCTAAGAGTTGAAAATAAATCAGAGCGCTTTAGCTTCCTTTAAGGTTAAATCTTATGAGTTGATAGAAATAGATACAGAAAACGATTTCCTAATGCTTCTTCAAAGATTCTACTGTATCCTAGTAACTTTGTCCAAAAGTTGGAAGAGTTTTACTAGAAATCCTCCCAATATTTGCAAAAAGAAAATTATCTTTGTGGATATATTGAGTAAAGGAAAACTTTGCAATTTACTCTGCCTGTAAATTTATTCTACATGATACTTTGCCACTAATTTGATTTCCTTTATCTCTTAGGATTTTTATGTTAAGACAGTCAAATTTTGTGGGCTACCAACTTACAGAGGAAGTTGTAAAGCTAAAACAGGAACAAGAGATTAGGGAGAGGTTAGCAGTTTCCTGGCCTAGAGTTAAGGTCCTGGGCGCTGAGTGAGGATTTATGAGGAAAGAGGCACCCAAAGAATGCAGTCATATTTTTCTAAAGAAGTCATAAAAAAATAACATCAAATGAAATGTTAAAATTCAGTACATAAGTATAACTATGTACTTTGATTTCAGTCTTAGCAAATTAGCATACAACCATATTAACAGATAACAATTGCATGTGACTTTAGTTTGGATACTTTCAGTAAGTTTAGAAGTTTAAATTATAGCTAACTTACTTTTATGGATTATCTTCCTAAATAATAGCAATTTTAAGAAATAACAGGAATAAACATTTTCCAAGGATATTTCCTAATGGATCAAAACTATCAGTGCCACTCAGCTAAATTTTGATCAATAAAAAATCCTCTCAAATGGCTCTAAATTATGTTTCACTTGTTAATATGATTCTACTTCAAAATGTATCTCAGTTTCAATACCAGTAGTTAGAACACTAGTAATTCTCTTGATTGTATTTTGGAATGGATGATCTAAGAGATGATACTGCAGAGAAGATATATAATAATTTAAACAGAGAACTAAGTTCTGAACAGAGCCATACTTAATGTTTGTACTTTTTACTCCTTCTGAAATATGTCATTTCCTACAACCTGGATAAAATGGCCTAAATATATTTATTTACTCTCACTCAAAAACGGATGATAACTGGCCATAAAAAAAATGTTCAACCATATTAGCATTTATTAATGTCAAAATGGAATAAAACCAATCTTTTTAGTCTTATTTATTATTACATTTGGTTATTCTATCTTAGAGAACACTAACACTCATCTGAAGGTGATTTTGTTCTCTAGGGACAACTGGCACAGACTGGAGACTTTTAGACTGCGTCGATTTGAGGAGGTGATAGAAACTCACAGGATGAGGCCGGGACATGCTTGTCATGGTCACAAGGCCAGGGCTCCTGGGTCCAGAGCCTCATCTCGACAAATACCTCCTAATCATCTTTGTGTCTATGCCTTTTTCCACATAATTTTTTTTGGTTTAATGTTTGTTTCTTTCCATTTCTCTGTCATAAAATCTTTCATTTTGTTAATTCTCAATTCAAATTTTCTTTTTATGTAAAAACTTCATTATGACTGGTAAAATCATGTAATAGATTTGGATACTTCATAAGGCCCTTATAAATTATGCCTTTCTATTTAGGCAAGATTCGATTCAGCTACACAATAGATATGTAAATTACAAGTCACAAAACGTAAGCCTGCAAAGCCACCGTCCTAATTGGAAAGTAGAATACTCACATTTCTTATATATGCAATCATATACATTTTCTGTATTATCTTCTTGAATTTCTCTCAGAGCTAATAATTACCCTCAAATTTGTGATATCTTTCTTGATTTTTATTTTTTTGAATCAGGCATTGAACTTGGGATCTTGCTCTTGGGAGACACGTGATTTAACCACTGGGCTAAATCCCTGGCCTTATAATTTTTTTTTCTCTAATGAGGATAGAACTTAGGCCCTGTGCTTGCAAGGTAAGTGTGGTGGTAGGGAAGTGGGAAAAAATGAGAATTAAGTATTGCCATATACAAGTATAAATTCTCAATATTGAGTGTGATCATGATGGATATATAAAATGTACCAATAAAAGTTCAATTAAATAAAAATTCTCTGGCTCTTTCTTGTATTTTTGACACATTCCTATACCATGCCCCTATGAAATATGCATTTTATTTTTACTAGTTTGACCCTTATGACAGTATATTGTTTCTCCTGTAGGTAGATCTTCTTCCTCTGTCTTTCAGAAGTGCATGCATGAGGTAAAGCGACAATCACCCTTAAATTTTACTCTTTGTGAAGATGTTCATTATTCTTTTGCCTACAGGTATATAGGATTTTTTATTTATTTATGCTATGCCTGTACTGACGTATGTATGAAACAGTAACACAGTCTCACTGTAGAACATCACATTTTGGGTATTACAGCTTTGCTTACATTTTGTCTTACTTTTTGACTCCTGAGATAATGTAGAATGCTTTACATGGATCAGTCTTCTCTAGCAATCCTTAATTCTTGATTTTCACATTAATCTTTTCAGTACTCTGGGAAATTGTTTACCACGATCTTCCTCCACATTACTTTTACTGTTCCACAGGAAGCTATTAAGAGAATTTGAGTTGTTTCAAATATTGTTTTCCTGGTTCACTGGCTAAATATTGTGTTGACAGATTTTTCTCCTGAGGCTTCAAGAATGTGTTCTCCTCCTGGATTCTTCAGAGCCATTTTACAAGAATGATTTTATTGTTACTACCTACCTAACCTTGGACCACTTAAAAAGCTTTAATACTTCAATTTCTTTATAAAACTTAAGTAATTACATTTCGTACTTCATAAATCTGTTGAGAACATAACATGGAGCAAAATAAATTGGACACATCCACTTAAATATCTCATATTTTTCTTAGATGAGAAACCCAAATTACAAATAAACAGTAAAATAAAAGATAATAGGAATAAGGAGAAAGAACTTTCTGAAAAGGAAAAGGGATGAAGAAATGGAGGAGAGAGGAAGGGGAGAAAAAATAAGTGAGATGCATTATGTAAATGTATTTACTCCACACAAGGAATGTGGACATTATATGCTTAAAAAAATAAAAAAAATAGGGCTGGGGATTTAGCTCAGTGGTTCTGGCGCCATGTCTTGCAAGAGCAAGGACCTTGGTTCGATCCCTGTTTAACCACATACAATACTGGGAGTGGAGACTCACGTCCAGCAGCAATCAGTACCACATACTACATACCATATCTGCCAGGCATGGTAGCTCACGCCTGTAATCCCAGCACTCTAGAGGCAGAGGCAGGAGGATTGCTGTGATGTGAGTTTGAGGCTGAGCTCAGGGCCAGCCTGAACCACAAAGTGAGACCTTGTCTCAAAAAAATAAATAAATAAAAATTAAAAAAAACTAAAAATGTATCATGAAATATTAATTAACACATAATTCTAAGTTTACATAGTGTTTAGGGCATGCTAAATGCATGGAGAGCGTCTCTTTCACAGGTAGGTCACTGTCCAAGACTGGTATCGGTCACGTGCATGGACTCATTAAGATCCTTTGCATCACCGAGGGGTATCCAGGAGTGAGTCAGCTTGATATAGGAGTCAATCAATTATCTCACATTTAATAAGGATATGTTTAAGAGATTTGATATCTCTGAAGATTTTTTTTTTTTTTTGAAATAGGGTCTCACTTTGTAGTTCAGACTGGCCCTGAGCTCAGCCTCAAACTCATATCACAGCAATCCTCCTGCCTCAGCCTCTCGAGTTCTGGGATTACAGGCATGAGCCATGGTATATGGTACTGATTGCTGCTGGGCGTGAGTCTCCACACCCAGTATTGTATGTGGTTAACCAGGGGATAGAATCCAGGCCCTTATGCTTGCCAGATAGGCGCTGGAACCACTGAGCTAAATTCCCAGCCCTCTGGAGACATTTTTATTTTAATTTTTCTCTGATTTTTGATTATCATAGCAGCTGGTTATCTCAAATTATTGCAATATGTTCTTGTCAACTGAATTGGAACTACATGGCAAAATAAGATATGTATATAAAAATATAACACTGTAATAGGCAATCGTTTCTGTTCAGAGATGATCAGCTTAAAATCCATAGTATTTAGAAATACTCTTTGTGGTACGTTTTTGCTTAGATTGGTGGTATCATTTATACTATAACATAGGAAACAGTTTGCTGATATTAATCAAAATGGATCTTATTCTGTTAGTCTTAAAAATGCCCAGGTTATATTCAGTCAATATATACTTTTCAAAAACTGCGATGAGAACTATTTTCTATTTTGAACCATCATGCATATGCTTTGCTTATTCACTACATATAAATAAAAACTCAAGAAAAACTTTTTTTTAATTTTTATTTTTATTTATTTTTTTTAAGAAAAACTTTTTAAACTGTATTATTTTTATTGGTTGTGTGCATAGCTATTAATTTCAATAAAATGTGCAATTTATCTACTAGTCTTTAATGTCAGGTATTAAAAGGTATCAGGACTATAAGCAGCTTGACAGGCAAGCAGATAAGGGTTACTGGTAGTCTAAGACACTGTTCATAGCTTTTGAGGGAGACAATTCAAATTGCCTTCATTAGTAGAGTAATACACAATGGAAAATGAGTTTGAATCTTATCAAGAGACTCTTTCTTTTGCATTTGCTAAATAACCAGCTGCTTTTTGTTTTCTAGCTCTTCAAGGACCCTGAATAGGAAAGAAAGAATCCAGGTAAGTGCACCAGGGGCCTTTCAGGACTGGATGAAAGAAAACCAAAAGCTTATCAGTAAAGATGTTAATCTGTGCCTTCTGTGGCTTGTGATACGAAATGACTCTCCCACACAGTTAGGATCTAGGATGTACAAACACATGAAGTCTTCCCACATCTGTCAGTAGGTACAAGCAAAGCTGGAGGCTGTTCTTTTGATAAATGATCAATACTTTTGCCTGACACTACCTTAGCTCCCTGCTGTTGCTGGTTAAGTGTCTGAATTTCAATTAAGCAGCCGATCTTTATGGAATTAATTTCCAAGAGTCAATTAACGTCCCCCTAATTCCTTGTAACTATGAAACACTTTAGTTTTGAGAGTTCATTTCTTCAGTTTCACTCACAAGGCAATGTACTCTTACTTGACTGGTAAAGAGATAAAGAAAACAAAACAAAAACAAAATATCAAATAATTGTTTTAAATTTTTCACTGAATGCTTGTATGCAAAGAATATTACACATGCAGAGTATAAACTAAGAGGCACTAAAATGTGTTAATGAACTCTTTCAGTCGAAAGAGATGTGACTTGATTGTGTATCTTTAGGTCATGTTACACTTGAAAATTTTCTCCACGAATATTTTTCTTGGAAAACTTAAAATCATTCAAAACATCTAATCATTATAGCACCAATTACAATCAAATCTGGGGAAACAATCTCATTTCCTATATTAGCAAGTATTTCTATGGTTTTTTATTGAAAACACATTATCTATTTTCAAAAAGTAAAGGTTGTTGCTAATAAAAAATACACCTAAAGAATTCATGTAGGCTCATTTATTAAGGATTTCAATATTTGAAAACAAAACATGGGCATTTGGTGGTTTTTCCATATAAGATTTTTTTTTTTAAATCTTAAATTTATGAGGCTACCATGTCAACTTGGCACAACTATTACTTCTCAATTATCAAGTAGATAGATGTTGTGTTGTTAGACATATAGAAAGTAGAGAGTATGCTAAGGGAGATTGTGGAGGAAGTATATCTTACAGTGTTCACAGCCTATGATAAAAACTAGAGTAAAGACACACATATGCATCAGAGGCTTTCAGAAGTAATACATTTGTTAATTGGTATTTAAAATACATCTATTTAATGCCAAAATTTTTCATTCCACTATTTTGAAATCCTCTGACACCATCTCCCTCACAATCTAGTGACTCATTCACTGTCTTCAAAGAGCTCCTCAAAAAATGTAATCCCAATTTAATGCTATAAAATCTCTGACTATTAAAAACAAGCAAAGTTGTTTTAATGCTGTATATTTTATTTTGCAAAACATGGGTAGTTATGTATTAACTTCAACACAATTTACTCTGTGTGCTGTGTAATTTAACCATAGGTGTCTGAAAAATATAAAGCCATTAGAATAATCCTACTAAAGAAACCTAATAAACTAACAAAGCTCATTTTCATGACGAGGCTTAACTTATCAAGGAGGGATTAGGAACCTCATTAGCTAGCTAACTGTCATTACAACAGTTCAAGCCTATACGAGAAAAACATTCTATAATAGTGAGGAAAAAGAAATTCTAAGTGCTGATTGTAAGAATTAAGTCTATGAGTATACAGGAATCTTATACTCTTAAATTTCCATAACTGTGATTTTTGTAAGAAATATAATTAACATATGCACAAAATATATCCACTTTTGTCTAGCAATATAAGCTTACATCTTATCACTTAGCTTTTTTAAACTACAGTTTTAATTTTAACATATTTTTGCATGACATTATTATGATAATTAGAATACTAATAGGTGCATTCGTGTAAGGTTGCAAGAAATTAATTTTTGATAAAATAAAGATATATAGATACTAGATAATGTCCTCATATCAAATTGAAATATCAATTAAATTAAGAAGGAATACAAATTTATAGGCTAAGAGAAACTAGAGCAAAAGCCAAATGACAAATATTAAATTTCAAGAGGAACCACTGGATTCAAGATTAAATTTTAAATGGAAACATTGGAGAAAGTCCAGAAAAAATAGTTGAATTTGTTTAAACAACATAAAATCTTTTAAGGTGATATTCTGTTGAAAACAAAATCCACTTTGAATGCTGTAAAGTTCTAAAGATTAATGGAAAGAACACATAATTATAAAATGAAACACAAATTCTTTCTCTAAAACATTAAAAAAAACCCCTTACATATTGCTGTTATAATTTTTGATGCCTGAAGTTTGTAAATTAGTAAATCACATGTAGATTTTCAAAATAAAAACAAGACTATTTACTTTGCAATCAAATGATAAACTTACCATCATGATTAGGGTTTCCTAGGGTCCATGGCTCATCAGAGTCAAAATGAGTGTCTCCACCGATTCCTGGTCCAGGGAAATAGGCATGTGCCAAAAATCCTCCCTCCCCGTCAAAGGGGGAACTGTCTCCGTGAAAGCCAGATGCAAAAATGATGGTGATATCCACATCGCGTTTGCCATTTTCTAATTCACTGTAGGGAACTTCTTCGAATGTCAGGGGAGTTACATTCTGCCACACATCAAAGGCACGGCGAATAGCTTTCCTGGTCTCCGGGTCTCCTACCTTTGGAGTTACGTTCTTTATACTGGAATTTAGAAAACACAGTAGTCAGTATGGTTTTATGATTTGTCATCTGATTTGCATAGAACTTGATCTAGTCAATTTGACACAGTATCAGAAAAAACAGTCACATTCAATAGAAATGAGACTTATTCATATCTCTTGTCTTTATATCTAATTTTCACTCTAATATAGTCATGAGGATCACTTCATTACCGTCACGTGATTCTCATTTATCAATGCAATCAGGGAAAGAATCTCTGAAGAATGGTTGACAATAAAGCTATTGCTCACCTTGAGCAACAATACAGAAAATTACAAAATAATTAAACAGGTAGGAAGTTTTGAGCTGAAATAAAAACTTCAACTTCTTTCTGCCCTTAATACTTAGAAGAACATACCAAAGTATCTACAAGTAGCAAGTCCAAATGGTGTCTTTACATTTTTCTTTATCTATGAATACTAATTCAGCACACAAAGCTATATTTGTTTTGATGCTATTACAAATTGATGAAATAATCACTAATATCTTCTTAATTAATATAACATTGACCATATATTTAACTTTTCCAACATAATTTTACATACTTCCCTAAATGAAGTATAAATAATACAAATCGTATACATCCAGCAATATGTAAAATCCATGTGTCAAACCCTTTGAACCAATAATCTGCTGAACATGAACTTAATTAAAGAAATATTTTAATTTAAAATAATATAATATTCAATTGTATTGATTTTTTTTAACAGTTTCTGTTTTGTTCTTTTTTTTTTTTTTTTTTTTTTTTTTTTTTTATTTTTTTTTTCTGTACCAAGACTTGAACTCAGGGCCTCACTCCTGCCAAACAGGTTCAAGTGTATTTCAGTGCTGAGAGAGGGTGTGATAGTGAAGTGAATATGTAATAGGGGTAAAGAAATCACAAAAGAGAACAGAAGCCAAAGAATTTACAGTGGTAGAATGATAGTTAAATAATGTTGTTTCTGCTGTATGTTATTGTATAGACAGAACTCGCAACTATCTTCTCTTTTAAACTGTCTACCAGCAGGGAAAGCTTCTGAATTGAAATTTCCAGTGGACAAGATAATAGGCAGATTATACACAGATTAATGCAATATTAACCATGTCTGCTGCTGTGGTTTGTATCCAGATGTCCCCCAAGAGCCTTATGAGCTCATGTGTAGAGTTTCTGAAAGGTGACTGGACTATGGGGACACTGCTCCTGACTTGCTGTCAGTCTGTCGGATCTGGTATCCTGTGCACGCTCTCGGCAGTGTGGGGGCTCAGGCCTGACCGATCCACACACCGTGCTCATTTGTTTTTACCAGAGAGCTCACTGAGATCAAGGTGAAGCTCAGTCGTGCAGAGCTGCAGAGAGCACAAGGGACACACACGCAGATCCCAGTAGTATTCCACATTTTGAATTCTTTATTGCCTTTTCGGCTTCACTCTTCTTAGAATCATTATCTATCTATCTATCTATCTATCTATATATGTATATATCTATATATCTATATATCTATATATAGATATATATATATTAGATATGATTGTATTTTCTGTATAATAAGATTAATTTTTATCTAAAATGAAAGTTAATTTCTCCAGTGCACATTGAATCTACTACCCATTCTCGTAGATAATTTTCTCAGAACATCTAGTGAAACTAATTTTTATACTTCTATGCTTTTTGCTCTTAGCAGCGTTTCTGTCTGCTCATGTGTGAACTTACCAAATTCTGTCACTTCATTCTTATCTGCTTACCCACATGTGGTCAAACACAGTCATATTTGTGGCTGGAATAATGTTGCTGTGCCTCTGTGTGGAAAACTGTCCAGTGACTGCCCACGAAGGCAGAGTCCAGCCCTGGCCGTCCTCTCTTATTTTATGACATTGCCTTTCATGTTAATCTTGCTCTTCTGAGCCGCCCCATCCTTTGAAGCAGACAAGTCAGAGTGGCCTTCTACCTGACTGCTCTGATTCCACCTATTTTCTCTTGTACAGTGTTCAGCATCTTTGGTTTCTTCTGTCATTGAATGGTATTTTTCATCTGTTTACCTCCTCACCACTGAATTGTGCTGTTTTGTTCTTTTGATTGTCTATCTCTGTCACTACACAGATCAGATCTATGAAATCAGAGTCCAGCACCCACAGCAGCACCCATTATGCAGTAAGTTTTTTCAAACAAGGCGTCACAAGAGAGACTTCTAAAATCCCACACAGTAGAAAGACAATAAATGACTGTCAGGAAAATTAGTCTAGACAAAACTGTGAGTTACACCCATACTTAGCGTGTCTCCTCAGCCATGAAATGGGAGTTGTAGAAACTAACAAAGGACTGTGGTGCCTCAGTATTTGTCCGTATTAAACTTTCCTCAAAATAGGGTTGAGGGCATTGTGCTGAACAGGACCTACAAGCCAACGAGCAACACATTGCTGCCTAGCACTGTCCTCGAACAGCCACGTGTTCTGTGGCTCTGTTTTCGGCTCAGGTGAGAAATTGAGGTGTCGCCCTTGGTCTTCCTTTTCTCTCACAGTTGATGACTAAGTATACATCTTGGCAAGTGCATCCTCAAAATGCATCCGAAATACAACTGCCTCTCTGTGCCTCCTCTGGTACTATCTCTTCCCAAAGTGTTACCATCTCACACTTGTACTTTGCCACATTTCCTGATAACTCTTTCCTCATTGACTTTTACTCTACTTCACTGGGTTCTACATGATGGATGTCACCTTGGGTCATTCCTTTACAGGTAACTGTCACATCTTTGTTTATCATGCTCCAGTGTCTTCTCCGTGTCACACAAACAAAATGCTCTCTGACATTCACCCTTTGTCTCTGCCCAAACAATACCAGCTGCTCTGCCTGTCTTTAAATTTGCTCAGACTACTCCACTTCACTTCCTTTTACTTAGCATTTCTTCCTGGAGTTCCTCTTGTTTCCACTCCATTTCCACTTTATTTGCTGCTTACAAATTACAGGGTGGGGCTTACAGGTGTGAGCCACCACACCCAGCATTGTGGTATGTGGTGCTCATTGCTGCTGGGTGTGAGTCTCCACATCCAGCCTTATTGCAGGTGGTTCCTGGGGATCAACCAGGGCCCTTGTGCTTGCAAGGCAGGTGCTGGAACCACTGAGCCAAATGCCCAGCCATGCTTCATTACTTTTATATATAAAGAATAATATTTAACAACAGATAGTCATATAAATGTGTTCTAAGCTATTTATTAGAATGACAGTGGGCAACTCCTTTTCTCCTTCCTCATCATCTCATCTTGTCGATTAAGAAAATGAGATGTGCTAAGGTGATTGCCTAACTCATAGTAAATGCTCAACTATGCCATTCCTAATTTACATCATTCTCTCCTAACATCTGTGATAATTTGGATTAATTAGTCAATTTCTTTATCACTGGAACAACACACCAGACACTTGCAACTTAAAGGAGAGATTTACTTTCACTCAAGGTTTAGAAATTTTACTCCTTGTAAGGTCAGTGGCTCCAGCAGAGGAAAACTGCACACCTCAATGCAGACAGAAGGCACAGAGGGAAGAGAGGAGCCAGGAAGAGAGATCAACCCTTCTGGGTCGGGGGACATGACCCCAGTGTGAACAAAAATGAGTCAATATCATGGAAAGACACACTCTGTTGCCAATATCCAATTACCAATGTAACTAAGGGCAGAGAGAATGTACAGTAATAATAAGAAAATAGAAATTAAATTTTTAACAATTAAAAAAATAATACATGAATAATTGAGTATATTTGCCAAATTAAAACCTAATAAGGTCATTTAGTTTTGGCAGTTCGGTAGCATGGAATGAACCCAGGACCTTCGCACTAGTCTATATCCTGAGTCCCATGTTTCAGTCCTTTATTTTGACACAATAAATAAAGTCCAGTGCTCAGCTGCGCAAACTTGAGATTGTCCTATCTTTGTCCTCAGAGTTCTGAGATGGTACTTGTGTGCCACCATGCCCCATGAAAGGCAGTTTAACTAAAGGCTTTGATTTGCCTTTTCTTTTTATTTAAAAATAAGGAAACACTTATTTTAACAAGAATCAACTTCATTTTTCATTTTTGAAGTCGCTATGCTGCACTTCAATTGTACAATTTTACTTATTCTTTAGTCAATTCTAGGCCGGGGAATTAGCTCGGTCGAACCAGTGTCTGCCTTGCAATTGCAAGGTCCCGAATTTGATCCCCAGTGATCACATACAACAATGCCGGATGTGGTGACTCATGTTGATCAGCAATCTATAACATATACTAAGTGCTGGGTGTAGTGGCTCACACCTGTAATCGGGAGGCAGAAGCAGGAGGATTGTTGTGAGTTCAAGGCTTGCCTGGGCTGCATAGTGAACTCAGGGCCAGCCTGAACCACAAAGCAAGACACTGTCTCAAAAAGAAAAAAAAAAAAAAGTCAATTCTGATGTTTCTGAATTTTCATCCAAAAAATTGATGTTATCTTTGATGACCATGCCTTATACAATCTTACACAATGTTGATTTTTTTAAAAAAAAAATGTCTAGGGCCAGAGATTTAGCTCAGTGATTCTGGCGTATGTCTTGCATGCACAAGGGTCTGGGTTTGATCCCCAGTAACCACATACAATACTGGGTGTTGAGACTCACACCCAGCAGCAATCAGCACCACATACCACAGTGCCAGGCGTGGTGGCTCACGCCTGTAATCCCAGCACTTGGGAATCAGAGACAGGAGGATTGCTGAGAATTCAAGGCTGAGTTCAGGACTAGCCTGAACTACAAAGCAAGATGTTGTCTCAAAAAACCACCACCACCAACAACAACAATAACAACAAAACAAAAAAAAGTGAGTTATTCAGGAAAGCAAGCTCATACCCCAAATAAATATCAACTAAGAGGAATTTATTATAAGACAGAAAGCAGACATTTCATAAGAATAAAATGAAAATAATAAATAGCATAGGTGAAACAGCAGCATATCCACTGTCAGAGTGTGTTACAATGCTCTATCAGGAGAAAACAAAACAGATTATTGTTATTCATATTATGTTTGTATAATTCATAGTTTTTATGTATGAGAAATTGCCACAGAATAAAGTATGAATATGGAAGCCCTTCAGGGAAACATTCATTAAATATCTGGCTATTTCCCAACAAGCTGGCTTTTCCAGACAAGGCAGAATTAAGTACATAATTCTCTGGCTCTTACTGAAACAGGACCTGCTCCTCAGTCAGCAACGTGTCCTCTGGACAGAGCCTGGGCTCTTTGAAGTCGCTGGGCTCATCAAGAGTGCTGAGCTCCTTGAGTTCAGACAGAATAATGAAAACCGTTTCTGGCGAGAAGCTGATTAATTTTTTTTTTTTTTTTTTAGCAAATTCTGAGTTTCCTAGCTATGCATATGTTATTAAAGTAAAATAACTTCTAGCATGTGTTATCTAGTCTCACAGAAACAGTTATTTAAAACCAAGGGTAGTTAAAGAATGATTACATTTGGAAAATCAAAGCTAAGCAATAGAGCATAATATTATTATATGAATTAATATGTTATGAATACTCACACATAAAATATATTAATAAAATATCTGGCAATAAGGGGTAATGTTCCATTGCACTTTGTCTTTTTAAATAATATATTGGAATTTAGGTTTCTGAAATTAAAAAAAACTTATTTTATTTCATTGAATATTCAGAAAATAATGAAAATAAAATCTATTTGATAAATCATTATTTTATTCAATATGTTTTTCTTATTTTGTGCAAAAATGCTAACCAAAGCCTAAAGTTCATGAATTTAGTAACTATTTTTCCAACCATTATAAGTGAATATATTTCTTTGTTTAAATGATACCTTGCATGAAGAAGACTGACAAAACTGATGACTTAGTTTTCCAACAGTTCACATACTAAATTGTTTCTGATAGCCTACAAATATTTGAGATACTCCTGACCAAAATATTTCCCCTCATGTCAAGAAATCTACTATTTATCTTGAGCTGCTTCTCAGGTCCCACTTTCCCGCATTCAGGAAACCCTACCATTATGACTGTCTTTTAGAAATGCGCACTAGCTTGTTAGAAAGCTGCTAAAAGTTTGGAATCCACAGGAAAAACAATACATCACAGAAAGCTTGGTCAGTACATCAAAGGCTGTGGGGAGGAAGGAAGCCTTCTCCACTGTTGGTGGGAAGGTACACTGGTGCAACCACTGTGGAGATCTGTGTGGAGATTCCTCAAAAAAATAGAATTAGAGTTTCCACTTTCCCTACTAGGGATATACATGAAATAATTAAAAACTTCATACCACAGCAACATTTGTGCACCCATATTTTTGGAAACAACATAAATGTTGATCAACTGGAGACTGGATAAAGAATATTTTTTTTCTAAAGACTTTTTCACCTCTAATTCTTATTTTGAACTTTCTACATTGACTTTGACATAGCCTCAACAATTTTGTGAGTAAATTAAGTGTACTATGATAGTTAGTAGATAGTTGACATTTACTAAGCATCCTATAAGCATTGTGTAAAGTTTACTATTTTTCCCATTTCATTCTTTATTTCTGTGAGCCTTATGAGGTAAGATGTTGTTATAATATTCATGTTTTCCACAGGGAAATGGAGACTTAGCAGATGTATGTTATTTGATTCCACTTTTATAGGAAATAAGTTTTAGACATAGGATTCAAACCCAGAACTTCCTCACTCTAAAACAGGACTCTCAACCACATGCTGGTTTATTGATAAACTTGAAGCTTACAAGAAATATCTAATTATTTGAATGTCTACAATTGGTAGAGGTAACAGTCAGTGTGGAAACACAGCCCTAGTGAAATTATAGTCATTTCTAAATACAGTGGGGTCTTAATACTCCTACTCTCCCTCCTTTATTCTTCTTTTTCTTCTTTAACAGAAAAGGAATAGTTAGTACTTAAAGACACAGAGAGATACTAAACGTCAACATAATAAATTGCCTAATAAAGATTGATTTAAAGTAAGTCCTCCTACCTACTGTGTGAGAACACCTTAATATTTTACTTGGCCTTTGGTCTGCAATAGATATTGTGATGTATAATATTAAATTATATCAGAAAAAATAAAATTGCTGGGATTTTGGTTAGAGTTGAAATGATGTTTTGTAAAATTTACACCATTATATTGTTTTTCTTTTGAGAGTAAAATAGATCTCCAACATCTATTGTTGGCCTTTAGTAAGTTTCTACATGAAAAGCTTACAAGTGACTTGCAGATTTATTCTCTCATATATTTTTGTTTAAATAAGGTGCTACATTTATAAAGTGCATTTTGTACATGAGTGTAGATATTGTGTATATTTTGTGTTTGATTTCATTTATTAAAAAGATAGATGTGGGTTTCCAGTTTTCCCTTTGGAAGCCATCACTCTCAGATTCACAGAAAAAAGTTAAACCAGCTAAAAATGAACAGTGCTATTTTACTCCCTCAGAACATTGGGGTAACAAGGCACACTACAGTCTACAACTAAGGTAAAGTGAAAATACAGAGAAGCCAAATGCAGCAAGAACAAAAGCCCCTACAGGCAGGGAAAAGGTAGGACTTAAATGGGTGAGCTGGACCAGCTACAGAATGAAAAATTACATGCAGCAAAGCCTACGGGACTGGTGTCATTTATGAGTGTCAACTTTAGAGAGACTCTACAAGCTTCACACAGTGAATAACTGAGAGAAGTCTCCTCTGCTTTTAGTAAAAGGAAAAGAAAAAGCAAAAATCTTTTCTCTATAACAAAAGCCCACATTCACAGATAATTACTTCATCAGAGTATTATAAAGGCAATTAAATAGTTAAGACTCCTCTGGCTTTTCTGTTTCACACAAACATACACACACACACACACACACACACACACACACACACGGAAAGAAAAGAGGTTAAGAAGCTTTTTGAAAGGTCATACCAGATATTTGCACTCACAAGAAAAACAGAGATTTAATCATAAGATTATAGTCCGATGCTTTTCTACAATACTTTACACCACGTCAATAACAGGAGTCCAGTGTAATAATGGTACTTACCAATGAAAGAGATTAAAGATACAAAATCTGCTTAAGACAGATTTTTATAAGAATAGTTAAAAACAAGACAAAAGACAAAAGAGGAAGGAAATTCAGCTGTAGTGATGATAAACATAGCCTAGCTCCTAAACAGATAAACACAAAACATTACATTATATGATTATTATCTCTGCCCTATTATGCAATATATTGTGTATAACTGTCAACAAAACATAATAAATATGTTACAAAGAAAGAGAAAAATTGTCTTAAGGGACAGAGAAAGCATTAGAATCAGACTTAGATATAGAAGAAACTTTGGAATTATCAAATAGGATATTTAAAATAACATCATTATACTAAATATGCTAATGGAAAAGTAAATGAATATACAGAGAAATATACAAAGAAACACATAGGCAGAACAATAGAAACTCTAAGACAGAGTCAAGAGAAATTGCTAGAAAAAAAGGAAAATTTATGAATCATTTCATGAATGCCTTTGATGGGTTCACCATTAGACGGCATGGCCAAAGAAAAAATCAGTAAGATTGAATATATATTAGAAGAAACTTTTTCGGATTGAAAAGAAAAGAGAAAAAAAGCATGAATAACATGGCAAAATGTATTAAAAAAATCATGGTGCAGTTCACATGATAATACTAAAAGGAGAAAGCTAATGTTCCAAAATTAATGGCAGAACTCCAACCACAGACCCCTCAGACTCAGAGAATAAGAAGCTGGTTAAATATCCTCTTAAAAATCAATGTTTAGTAACATCCTATGAAAATAGCAGAAAAGAGACAAAATGTATATAAAAAAGGTAAAGAAAAGTAGAGAGGAGGAATCTTCTTTGTAGAGAAACAATGAAACTAATGTCACATTTCAGTTCAAAAATATAAACAAGAAGAATATTTAACATGTTAATATAATAATCAATCTAAAATTCTGAAAATTATCATTAAAAATTGAAATAGCCAAAGAAAATCAAACAACAAGCAAAACTCTCCAGTTTCTCAAAGAACATTTTGTCAATAGATTTACATTGTAAGAAACTTTGAAATCCACACTTTAGAGATAAGGAAAAGGATGGAGATCAGAAATTCAGATCTGTCTAAAGCAAAGAAAATTATTGGGAATGGCATAAATGAACTTGAGTACAATCATTTATTGTTCTTACTTTTTCAACTTAATAACTGCTAAAAAATAACAGCAACAAGGCGGTGGGTGATTATAGTGTGGGAGAGAGTAAATAAATGGCAATAATGTTACAAAGATAAGGAGAGAGAAATTCAGAACATTTTATTATTGGGTATCGACAGCATCAGTGAAGTAATATAGTGCTCTGTGAAAGCTGTTGAAAGTTCTTGTAAATGCACAATGCAAACTTTTGAACAACCACTAACAATTTTTTTAAAAGTGGCATCATAGATAAGCTAAAGGAAAATGAAAACATTCAAAAAGTTAAATTAAGCCAGACAGGCAGAAAAGAGTGACGGACAAAAGCAAGTAAAGTGAAATAATAGCCAATAGTGAATAACTACTAGTATGGATGTGAATCAAACGGTATCGTAATTAATTGAAATGTGAATACTGAATATACAAATAAAAAGAATACGTTATGTCAGAACAAGAAATGAGAGACATTCTAAGTTTTCTCTCTCTCTCATTTTTTTTTTTTTACAAAAAATTCACCTTCAATGTATGGATAATTTAAAAAGGAAAGATATTTGTTAACTCAAAAACAGACAAACCCAATAGGATGTCATGAAAATTAAAGAATAAAGAAAAAGAAGGAGGCAGGATGAGGGAGTGGTCAAAAAGGAAGCAAGAACAGGCAAGAAGGAAGAAGGGAGAGAACGACGGAAGAAAGGGAAAGAAAGAAAGAAAGGGGAAAGAGAAAGAAGAGAAAAACATTTAAAAAGAAAACAATAATAGTCATAATAATTTCAAATAAGACAGGCTTTGTAGAAAAGGAAATCATCAAGGATAGAAATGATGTAATTATAAAAATATCAATTTTCCAATAAAACAAAGAAACACTTAACATGCATATACCTAAGGACAAGGTGTCAAACTATACAAGATAAATGTTAGTAAAACTGCAGTGGAAGTCCACAACATATTGAGGAAGGGGAAAAATTGAGAATTAAGTCATGTCATGCATCGATACAAATTCTCAACATTTATTGTGATCATTATGTATATGTAAAATTGTGGAGAGCCGCGCTGGTGCCACACCTAAAAGATGGCGCCGGCTTCCTTTCTCTTTCCTCCTGATGGCGTGCGCTCCCTCTGCCACATGACTCCTTGCGGGGTACTAGGCTGACTCAAGCATAGTTTGGTTGCTGCGTGGACTAATGGTAGGCCACTACACCTGATCTCCTGATTGGCGGAAGAGATGCTTATAAGGCGCTGCGCGGGCTGGGGAAGGAGAGAGACTCCATTATGCTGTAAAGGGTTCCTGAATAAACCGCTTGAAGAAGAGTTCCTGGTTGCGTCTTTCTTGCTGGTCGAGACGGACACGACATAAAATGTACCAATGAAATCATTCAAAAATAATTTAAAAAATATATATATATATATATTTAGAGGCTGCAAAACTCCTATATCTAAACAGTCATAATCAGAAAAGCTATTATGAGAGTGAAACAGTGCATCAGTGCTCTTCACGAATATAGATATAAAGTTCCTCCCTTCTGGAAAAATCACACAACAAAGTCAGCAATCTACAAAAATAACTGTAAAATCTGAAAAAAAATGAGATTTATTCCAGGTCTGCAGGTCTGAGGCAGCATATGAAAATCAGTTAACTCACTGTATCACATCAAAGCTAAAGAAGAAAAATTATATGTGATCATATTAATGGTAACAGGAAAAGTGTTTGCCTAAAATTAACATTCATTCATGATAAAAATGATCAGTAGAAAGAAAACTTCCTCAACTTAATTAAGAACATGTAGACTACAACACATCTCTGAGGGAGGAGCTCAGTGTCCTACTGAAACCGCTAGCTAATGAAATAGGACAAGAAATAAAATACAGACAGATTGGAAAGGGAAAACGATACAACTTCCTTCGTTCAAAAATATCATAATTATCTACAGGGAAAATACCAGGGAATCATTAATACCAACAAAAAGACTATTGGAGAAAGGGCTAATTACAATCATATAATTATAAACAATTGTTTATAATTATAAACAAGTTACATGTTACAAAGTTAATATAGAAAAGCCGATTGATTTCTTATATTGTAACAATAAACAATTGAAAATTCATATGAATAACATAATATTTAAAGTAGTATTCTAAGAAAATAATGTACTTAGGAATAATTCTATCAAACTATGTATAAGATATAAATAAAGAAAACTAATGACTCTAATGTCAAAGATCTAAATAAACAGGAAAATGATTATGTTCACAAATAAAAACATTCAATTTTGTTGAGATTTCAGTTTTTCCCAAGTTGATTTAGAGACAGAATGGAATCTTACTCATAATCGGAGTGAATTATTTTACAAACCTCAACAAATTAATTCTGAAGTTTATAGTATGATGCAAGACTCTCCAAACAGCCAATATTATATTTAAGAATAGCCATTAACTGAAATTACTTGATGCTGAGACTTCCTATAAAGTCAAAGTAAACAAGACAGAAATTATGCATTTGGCTTAAGAAGAGATTTATAATGGAGCAGAATAAAGTACCCAAAGACTAACTGATCCAAATACATCACTCAACCTATGACAAAGGAGCAAACTCAGTATAACTGAAAAAAGATGGTCCTCAGCAGTGGTGCTGAAAAACCTAGACATTCACATAAATCAGTCATGAAAAAGGGAGCTTAGACACTAAATTTATATCTTACTTTAACATTAACTCCAGTTACTCCAATTAGATAATAGCACTACATGTACAAGAGGAAACTAGAAAACAGGAGATAAAAAGAAAGTCTCGAGTGTCATTGGGTTTGATGGAGTTTTTTTTTTTTTTTTTTTTTTTTTAAGATTTAATACCAAGAGCACACTGCAGGAAGAAAAAAAAAATAGGTGAACTTCATTAAAATTAAAACTTTTGCTCTGTAAAATGCATAGTAAGAGAAAATAGTTGGAAATAGGACTTCTAAAAGACTTGTATACAGAATATACAAAGAACTCACATACAAGCAAAGCGAATTAAAAATAATTAAAATGTCTAAACATATACCACAAAGAAGATACACAGATGGCCAATCAGCATATAAAATTTTGCTCAGCATTTTATTTCATTAGGGAATAGCAAATTAAATAACATCTCAATAAAATTGTTTTATTCCAAAATCAATTACATATCAATATACCCTCATTATAATAGCTATGATTCAAATCACTGACAGTGCTAAATGCTCAGAAGTTGTAGAAGAAAAGGCGTTTAAATTACCGCTGGTGAAAATTCAAAGTGGGATGGGGCCTCTGGGATGTATTTTGGCAGTTTCTTACAAAGCTAATCCTAGTCTTAATATATTACAGTAATCACACTCCTGGGTGTTTCTACTAATGAGTAGAAAGCTTATGTGTACATAAAAACTTGTACATTATCCTTGTTAGGAATATACAAACGTAATTCCATATTAATTCATTAGTTTATTACTTTAGAGATAGTAAAACAAGTTTGTGAAGGAAAAACATCATACAAACAAATGTAAATTGTGGTGACTACCAACTTAATGGCTTGGCATAAAAAGCTTTGTTTTTTATTTACCTGCAGAAATAGTTTAAATAATTTGCATAAAACAATAATCTGTGGTCCTACTATCTGGGAAGACAGCATGAAAATCTGAAGTAACCCTGAAAAATATTTCCAAAATAAAGTAACTTCAAGTGGACTTTCCAGTCATATAGATTAAATAGACTAATATATTAAATCTTTAATTTTATTTCTAAGCACACGTGAAGGATATGTACATAAAAAATGATTACTATGAAAATATTTCTTCTAATCATCTGATTTGACAGAGATAGTTCCTGATATCCACCCTCACCAAAATACCTTTCCTCTGTTGCCCACCGGTGTAGTAAGTTCCTTGTTCTCCATTGCATCTTGCTATTTCAGTAAGACTCTATCTAATTTTTTAGAATGTGTTGGATGATTGGATGTGTTTCTCTTATTTCCTGCTCCTTCATTTTTATATGAAATTGTATCTATAGGATTATTCTACGTCTCCGTGTCACTGTGGGTTTCATGAAGACACATTTATCTCCAAAGTTTTATTGATTACTACATCCCCAGGCCCTAGGACTGTTTGTTATTCATAGTGAAACTGAACAGTCAATTGTTTGATAAATAAATGAATAAACACAAATACCTCTACTAGGAGCACTTGTTACCTCTACCTTGCAAGGCACTTTGTAGCACTGCTAACAACACAAAAAACACAATATGCTTGAATAATTATCAATATAATTGAGATTAAAATGGTGAAATACCGAAAGTTAACAAATTCATCTGTAGAAAATTTACTCATCCATATACTTTATTATTTTATTTCTTTTTAGATAATGAGTAATTGTCAGATAATGTAATGCATTAGAACACTCATCCCCCAAAATAGTAGCATTGAATGAAGATGCTGAAAGATGGTACAAAAATCTGACCAATTGTTTTAAAGACTGCTTACTGGGCCCCAGAATTGACAATGTATTGTCTTCTCAGTGGCAGCTTTACATTTCTCATAATGTCATATCGCTGCTACGTTATCCATGTACAGAAAATGAGGGGGCAAAAAACAGACATGGATCAAACACACACAGGAGGGCGAGAGACTTAGCTCAGTGGTTCCAGCACCTGCCTTGCAAGCTCAAGGTCCCAGGTTCAGTCCCTGGTTACCACATTCAACAATGCTGGATGTGGAGACTCATGCCCACCAGCAATCAGTACCACATTTCACAGTGCCAAGCGTGGTGACTTACACCTGTAATCCCAGCACTTGGGAGGCAGAGGCAGGAGGACTACAATGACTTCCAGGCTTGCCAGGACTACCTCATGAGCTCAGCAACAGCCTGAACTACAAAGCAAGACCTTGTCTCAAAAAAAAAAAAAAAAAAACCACCACACAGGAAATGTGTTGTGTCTTATACCTGTATGTGATGTGTTTGTGCTGCCACTTCTGTCCCGTCAACGCATAGCGCTTTCGACGGATATTAAATCTGGAGCTACCTCTCATCTGGTCTGGCACACCGCATCGAGGCTTCTTCATCCAGCTGGAAAAGCAAAAAGTGCCAGTTAGTTACCAATCTCTGCCATCAATGGTTCCAGTTAGTTACCAATCTTTGCCATCAATGGTTTCAGAAAATAATCAAGAGGTTAATCTGAAACAATGATGATGAAAATTACAATCAAAAGTAAAATTTTCTTGACACTTGAACCGAGATAAATTTTTTTCAGAAAGATCATGAATTGCTAGTTTACTACTCACATCCTTTAGATATTTGTCTTCCCTCTAATTTATTTTGCAGCAACTTTAGACTGAGGTAGTGTAACGTTTCTAAATAGAATTGATTACTAATGAAGTAAGAGCAAGTAATCAGTCCCTGGCACTACTCAGATATGGCACTAAGTATCATATGAGATTATCACTAGGATTCTTTCTTTTTTTCATCTATTACATGACATTGAATTCAAGGAGTCAATAGGATACATGCTACTCTCTTCTAGACTAAAAAGTAATAAATTGTTTGTTCATATGAGATTTGCAATTTCTAGTTTTTTCCTTTACTTTTGATCATTATTTCAATTTCTCCATAGTTTTTTGTTTTGAGTCTCTGATGATAATGAATGGTAATTCTTAAAAATATTTTCTCAAATGTGAGATTTAATATCACACAAATGAGATTCATTTATGTTTGAAAATGAGATTCTGCTTTCAATACTTATATAGATATTGTATTTTATCTTTTTTCCTATTACCTAATTTCTCATGTTTTGGAATCTTGTGTAAGAGAAATAGTTTTGGAGTTAGAAATGCTTTACAGAATGGCTTCCCTATTCCTTGTCTCTTTAATTCTTACATAGGTAATGCTGCAACTGTGAGGTTAATGATTCAGATACTGGAAAGAATGAAGTTGCTGTATTTCATCAGGTACTTAACAAATTCTATATTCTCTAAATGGACTTGAGCATTAGGTAACTAAATATATGTCATTTTCACAAAATCCACTTAAATAGTTTACATGTTTTTTGAATAATCAGCTAATATGCTTTCACAAAAACAGGAAAAACTTCACACTAGTGGAATCAGGAGTCTTTTTTTTTAAATACAGATGACACTTTTAAAATAAACATTAAAATTTTATTTTTATTCTGCTCTCAGTATTGTAGACACTGCATTTACAAGACTGAAGAAATTCTACTGTAGCTTAAATATATTCTAGAGTTCCTTTGGGAAGTTATTCTGTTTATTAAAGTCTCTTAATCAAATGAAATTTTTCATAAATGATGACTCCAAGGAATCCCTGTTCTATGGCCTGGAACTTTCTAGAGGAGAGGATGGAGGCTTCATTTTTCACTAATGCTTCTTGGGCATTCTTAAACCCTCTGAATTTGAAGATATATCACTAATCTGTAAAATACTAAAGGTAGAGGGTTTACATACTCCCATAACCTGGCAAAATTCTTGGAATATAAATATTGAGTGTACATTGAATGGATTGATAAAAGAAACAATTTTTCATCAAAATGCTCATGGTATTACATAGTTGAAAACTCATTTACAGACTGAATTTACCAATTAAGCTTTAATAGTATGTCTATGGGGATTTAAATTGCTTTTATATAGGGGCAGTTCATTAATTATAATCCCAAAAAGTATAATTTTCTTAAAATAGGCACCTATTCTTACTTAGTCACTTAAAGTACAGGCCAAATAAATGGCATACATCATTATGAAATATGAACGCATCTATAGTAACTATTAGATATAGTTATTTTTCCATTCACCAAGAAAAATAGTTAAGTACCCTAGGGTGAAGAGAAATCATTTTGAAATGGATATATGGACAAAAATTGGCAAAACAAAATTAGCTGCCATCAGGATAAAGTGTGTTTTCAAAGAGAATATACTCTCTAAAATTATTTTAATATGCATGAAATTAGAAAGCAACACCAACTTGAACATTAAATCAATAAAAGTTGTGTTTTATTCCAGAGGTTATAATAAATAAAAGTAGTAAAAACTTTTTCAGCAAAATGTGTGTATTTTGGGCCAGGGATTTAGCTCAGTTGTTCTGTTGCCTGTCTTGCAATCACAAGGACCCGGGTTCAATCCCCAGTAACCACATACCATACTGGATGTGGAGACTCACGCGCAGCAGCAACCAGTACCACATACCACAGTGCCGGGCGTGGTGGCTCACGCCTGTAATCCCAGCACTCGGGAGGCAGAGTCAGGAGGATTGATTGCTGTGATGTGAGTTTGAGGCTGAGCTCAGAGCCAGCCTGAACTATAAAGCGAGACCCTGTCTCAAAAAAAAAAAAAAAAAAAAAAAAAGAGTGTATATTTTTCAAAGGACAGTGTTTTCAGGCACGAATATAAGATTCTTATGCTAAATGACCTCTCTGATAAATTATTCACATATTTCTTAAGATTCTGTCCATGTAATGTATTGTTTTTCTAGTCTTTCAATCATTCCTTCATTCATTTACTAATTTCATTCAGATCCATTCACCCTATAACTACATTCACTTTACCCCCCCCCTTTTTTTTTTTTGGTTTTATAACATGTTGAGATATAAAAGTACAGATAAAATGATGAACAAGTAAAGGACTTTCTATCTTGGTAAAGTCAGAGTTTGCAGGGGAATCTACATGACAAAAGAAATCACAATAGTTTGCAGGTTTAACCAACTACATGTTGCAAAAATCTGATGAAAAAATTGTATATATATGAACATGTACAGGTTATTTTTTCTTGTCATAGTTCCGTAATATAGTGTGGCAATTAACTGTGTCGAGTGTACATGGTCATATGTATTTCAAGTTATTTAGAAAAAACTTAAAGTATACAGTACAATGTGCTTGAGTTACACACACACACATGCATACACACGCGCAAGTACTTCATATAAGAGACTTAAGCATCTGCAGACTTGGATATCTACATCAGTGGGTCCCAAGCAAAAATATCCTCTGTGGAAACCAAAGGACAGCTGGACTAAGTGCTCTCACTTCTCTGGCAAGATATCATGTCTGTCCTAATGAAATGAACATTATTATTTTCCTACTGCAAGCTTGCCTTATGCCAATTCATCTGAATCCATATCTAAGCTAAAAGCCTCAACAACTTCTAGTATTCAGGCCATATTGGTTGTCATTCAACCAGTCATGATATAGTCTTTTTATCCTCTAAATGTCTCTTGCATCTCTCACTCCCATCACAGCCTTCTTTCTACTGTTAATGTTAACTCTTCCCAAAGAAAAGACGTGGCCTTCACATGTGCTGTGCACGAAATGTCTTCATAGTAAAACTGTGATTCAGCCTTTTTTAGGGAGGGTGTTTTTTATCCTCTCCTCCCCAAGATCCTCTTGGGTTTCTACAAAATGAAGTCTCTTTCACCTTAGTATACAATGAGGTCTACCTGGAGTTACTTTTCCTCCATAGTCCCCTTAAGAATCTCAAACACTATTCCACTCTGTTTGCAGGGAAGGCGAGTGCTGCGCACACAGTGCTGTGCTGTGTGTTCTGATTCGCATGTGTCTGGCTCTGGCTTCCCCTGATCCGCGAGGGTGAAAGGCCTTATGGGAGGCCCGGGACTAAAGGTCTCCAGGAAGAAACAGGAGGCAAACAAACGAAGCCTGCCTTTTTTTTTGCATCTACTGATCTCCCTCAATATCTTCTATGTTTCTTGAGGGTTTCAAACTCTTCCCAGCTCTATGCTTATTAGACGGATATATTATGGATATTTTATATATAAAACTTATAAATTATATGATTTAAAAGTAAGAAATAAACAAAACAGGTATTGCCTAACTTCAACTAACAGTTTAATTCAACAAACTTTTAACAAAAGTTAGTCAAGTTGAAGTATTCTCTGTTCACTTTACCAAACATTTTATCCAATGTCTGTTAACTTGACACATAAAGGAAGCAGGAGTTAGTGTGTGATATATACTCGTCTTTATATATTTGCTTATTTCTAGCTAGTGATTGGCAAAACTTGTTGCTGCCTCTTTCCGTACTGCATTTCCTCTTAGGCACTGATGTGTGGCAACCCCCTAGCTCAGATACATTTATTTTTTCAGGTGTTGATGCATGGTTTAAAAGTTGTGTTTCCCTGACAGACTTACTGAAAGAATTTTATGTTGACATTGGAAAGCAAAGATATGGGAAAGAGAGAACACAAACGGAGAGAAAGTCCTTTTGTAGCTATAAAGATATACGTCATAGTCCAGTTTCAATTTTCATATAAATAGTGATTTGCAATAATTTAATTTTTTATGACTGTTTTTGCTTAGTTGGAAAATCATTAATGTCATTTAAATTAACAACCTGAAAAACTATAAATTCAATGTTCTTGAGTGACTTTAAAAACTGTGATGCTTGCCCTAAATTAACAGCTTTATGACATTAATCAGGTCAATGTTTCTACATATGTTTTATTTACTTCATTATAAAGGGAAGATTATAATGTTAAATCCCTTCCTGAGTCAATGTAAGGATTTAATCAGTTAAATCATGTGATAGAGAGTATGATAGATAGCAACTGCTGTTATCAACTTGTAAGTATGACTATTACTTTTCTCAGGAAGTAATCATACTAGTAATAGTTGGAGTGCCAGCAACAGCAGCCACATATAGAAGTCAACCTGTTTCCACCCATTTTGATTTATTTGTCAGTATGCAAGAATTTGTTACTCAAAATAAATCTGATAGTTTGATAATAGAGACACCAATAGTCAGTTTCTTCTGTATTATGTAAATAAAGTAACCATAAACTTTAAACGAGTTTGTGGCAAATACACTGGATGTGGAACAGCATTTATTAGCTTCAGTTAAACTAGTTTTTCTTTTTTTTAAAATGTGCTCAGCATTCATGGTAAATATGCAAATCACCCATTGTGTGATTCCAAGAGAAGCCTCAGCACTGTAATACACATCCATGGTGAGGCCAAAGGAAGCTTATAGGATGCAGAGAAAATTTCACCTTTGCAGTTCGAGTTATATCACATAGAGCTGTACTTCTAACAACTTTTACTGAAGGGAGAAAGGATTCCCAAAACATTTTTATGCTTCATCAACTATTTGTCTAAGAACGGTATTCACAACAGGTAAGACAACATTGCATTTTTTGAACTGCAAATTTCACTTAAATGTAAGAGCAGTATCTACCATTTCCAGCTGAACCCTGATCCTTGTGGAAATGTTCAAAAATGCTTGCTTTCATCACAGTAATTTAAAATTGTTTTGAGGTGTTTTGTGTACTCATAGAGTCAGACCAATGAATCAGAAGAAAGTTTTAAAAGCAAATTTACTTAGATCTCAGCATATTGATGGCTGACAGCTAATGCTGTTCCAGAGCTACTTTTTCTGTCAAGTCACTGTCTGGCTGTGTACACACGTATGATTCACAAGGCTCCAGGCCCAACATGAAAAGGCTCAAACACATGTCTGTTGAAGGGTAGAACTGTATTGTTACCTCTTCAGTGAGAACAGAAGTTTCAGGGTTTGCATTTATTAATACTTTCACCTTTTAAAATCTAAGGGCTTTCTTTTATCTCTTGTTTATAGTCTCTGTTATTATATGATAGGTAAAAAAGCTAGGTAGCCTTTTACAGACAATTAGGAGTGGCCCTGGAAACAAAAAAAAAGCCAATTTGGAGTTGAGTATTGCAGGAGAAGAAAACTACCCCACCCTGAAAAACAATGATTGATATGCTAAATAAGGTGCCAATTTCCCTAGGCTAAACAGCAGCACTTAATATGCTAAATAGTGTCCCACTTTCCCATGGAGGGCCAGGATTTTAACTCACCTCCCCCAATGAGATCCTGACAAAAATCCATATGCTTCTTACATAACTTGATCTCTCATTGGATCCCCATTTAATCAGTATCACATGAGCAACTATACTCTTATTGGTTGATCATAGTTTTGTCTATTTTATGATTTTTCACTGTACCAATGTTACCTAAGTTACTGTAGTTTCAGTATTACTTGTTGACTGTAACTCTGTCCCCCTTTGAACCTAGCTTACCTTGTGGCTTTGCTGCATAAAAGCCCACTAAGCGGTGAGGCAGACGGGTCTCCCACTCTCAGCTCCCCCTTTTGCCTCTCTTTCTTTCTTAATAAAATCTTTTCCTACTCTTAACCTCTCTCCCTTTTTTCTGAAATTCATTCTTCAGTTTCAGAGAGCACTAAGTCGTGTTGCAAGTATCTAACAAGTGGGGAGCTAGGCTTGCTTCCCGTGTGTCAATTATATTACCAAATGAGGAAGAACCCATCTCACAATGTCATCCTCTCTAAGGTTCATCCTAATATTCAGAAAAGCTTTAAAAACTTTACTGCACAATGAATATTTTAAGTAGAAATTAAAGAGATGATACAGTATTATGGTGATAATTTAAATGGAAGAATAAAAACTAAGAACTACATCGATAATCTGTAACTTTTATAGTTTGTTGTACATACAAATACAGTAATTATCAGATTAAGAAGTGAAACATTGCTTGAGTTTCATATCAGTCCTTTTTTTTTGAGACAGGGTCTCACTTTGTGATTGAGGCTGGCCCTGAGCTCAGCTTCAAACTCACATCAAAGCAATCCTCCTGCCTCTGCCTCCCAAGTGCTGGGATTACAGGCACGAGCCACCACGCGCGGCACTGTGGTATATGGTACTGATTGCTGCTGGGCGCGAGTCTCCACACCCATATTATATATGGTTACCGGGGATCAAACCCGGGTGCTTGCAAGACTGGCGCTGGAACCACTGAGCTAAATCCCCGGCCCTATCAGTCCTTTTTTTGAAGGTACCTATTGTGTTAACTTCAATTAAGTAAAATTTCTAGGCATAGTTTGAATAAATTCACCAAAATTACTCATCCAATACAGTATATTAGAAAATAGACAAACAAATGTGTACCTACAAAAATATGTGTGTATGTGTATATATTACATACCCATACGGGTAGAGGGTTTCAAAAACTGACGACTTTAAGAGGTTATCTCTCATCAAGCATGGTTCAGTCCATGCAATTTAGGACACAGAAAACATAAAATGTTATACAATCTTACTATTAAAATTATAAAAACATATCAGAGTAATTTGCTTTTTGATTTTTCATTTTCTTTTTCTTGTTAATAACACCATTCCATGCATATTACAGATGGTTATATTTGTTATTTAAATGAGCATGCTTACACCTCATTAGCTAACCCATAATTTAAAGGAACCATTGCAATATAAAATAATGGATTCAGTTTTGGTAAAGAAATATTTTCTCTTCATCACCAGTTCTAATTAATATAAAAGCAATATAATATGCCATTTAAGTTAGTACAAAATCTGTTACTTGGAAATGGTTAATTTCTTCAATGTAAAATAAAGATCACAATTTTAATCATCCCTTTTAATTTTCCAAGTACTATAAATTAAATGTACCACATGTCTCTCTCCTAAAGGAGGATATAATTACTTATTTTAAATGCAACATGTCTAAGAATCTAAAATTAGATATTTATAGCATCTAAAAATAGATTTTAAGGGCTAGGGATTTAACTCAATGGTTCCAGCATCTGCCTTGCAATTGCAAGGTTCTGAGTCAAATCCTCAGTACCACATAAAACAGTGCTGGGCATGGTGACCCATGCTCACCAGCAATCGGTACCACATATCAGATTGCTAGGCATGGTAACTCATGCCTGTAATCCCAGAACTTGGGAGGCAGAGGCAGAGACAGAGGCAGAGGCAGGGGCAGAGGCAAGAGGATTGCTGTGAGTTTGAGGCCAGTCTGGGTTACATAGTGAGTTCAGGGCCAGCTTGAAGTTCAATGCCAGACCCTGTCTCAAAAAGAAAAAAAAAAAAGGATAATAAGACATTATTTTAAAATGGATGGAAAGATAATTTTAGGTCTATAACTCTAGTCTGTATTTCATATAATAAGACTCAGATAAAAATCTAAACCTTATAATTTAACTACATAAAATAACAGACTATAATATCAGCATCTATTGTTACTATGTGTTCACTTGAAATTACAAAAGCACAGGTGATTGCTTTCATAGCATCCTTGCAAGGTTAATACCAAAGGTGAAATACTCTGTGATATGAGCAACCTGAGCCATAACACTTAAGGAGCAGAGATAACCCCACTGAAAACATGTACAGGAAGCAAACAAAGCTGAACTGCTGCTAGCTGAGTGACAGTGAGGGAGAAGCCCAAGCCCACTGCAGTCAGAGGTGCACGACAAGAACGGAGGGAAGATGAGGGGGTCTGCACCAGGCTTAGTGGTTTCACCTGGAAACCAACTGCGAAGAGTGGCTCTGTGTATAGGAAACAGTGCAAGACCTACAAGAGAAATCATCCTGAAGTGCATTAGAGCAATTTGTTAAACACAATAAAATTCACTAAAAACACAAAGAAGGAAAACCAAACTGCACTCCTTTGATTTTTCAAGTAAGATTTGCCTCTATAGTTGACCTCTTTTGTATAAATGTACATATAGACAAGACACTTACATGCTCCGCACCAAAGCTAACATTTCGCTTGGTGTAGGATCTGAGACACTCCCTGCCTGAGAAAAACCCATGTAGTTCTCTGTACTACCCTATTTTTCTCTACAGTTCCATTTCCTCCAGACAACAAAAAAATGAGACTTTGTTCTACATCAAGGGCCTAGTCAATCCTATATTAGTTCCTCTTTTATTAACTCCTTGCAAAGATCTTTCTCAAGATGATTTAGGGCATCAGATCTATCTGTTTTGATTCCTTCCAAAGACCAACAGGAACTCTCAAAATCAGCAGCAACAGATGCCCCTCTTTGGCATACTATTCTCTTCATTTTGACTTGGACATGTAAATATTAAATAATTTCTTGGTTTTCTGGCATTAGTCCTTACATAGGTACATCATTTTTAAAATTCTGTTTTCCAAAACTGTGTTTTCAACACAGTGAATCAGAATGTAATTGTTCTCCATTAAAGGGTCAAAAATGTTTAGGTATGCTTAGTTTAGGTATTATGTTGGGATGAGGAGTGTGATTAAAATGTAACTCTACCATACACAGCAAGAAAGCACAACTCACCTGAAGTTTTATCTTATTAACTTGCAACCACATGTATTTAGGACAAGAGGTATATATTTAAAATAAAAATCTCATATTTAATAAGACAGAATTTCAATGATTAAAGATCAGAACACATAAAATTTCAAAATTCTATCTATATGTTATTTTTAATTATTACAGAATGTTATATATTTTCTTGATTTTGTTTCCAAGGTATATATCAAAGTTAATATTTATGCATCACTCAAAACTACTAGAGGAGGTACTATATTTACTTTTAATCTTATTTGAAGTTTAATCTCAAAGTATTTATTGGGTTTTCCTATCTTGATGAAAGAGATATTATGAATCACAGCATGAAAGCATTAGAAAGCAAAATATAATTTCATAATCGAAGGTTAAATCAGTTTTTTCTGTCATAATCATTGCTAGGTCTAGACATGTCAAGTACTGAAAGTATAAATGTTAAACTAAACATTCCTTTTGAGGAGCATAGCAGAGTAATTTGTCCCGGCCAAACTCAAGCAGCTCTGGTCCTCCAGCTCCTGTGAACATCATTCAGCCTCTGATATTCACTTCTTTTACTTGAGAAAATAGAGAGAAAGTGTACGTTCTGGCCTTTCTCGATGAAGAGGCCAGTGTCTCATCATCCGATTGAACAGACATGACAGAAATAGATTCAGTTTGTGAGTATCAAGGACTCTGAAAACACAAATGATTGTTTTCCTCTACTCAAAAAATTAATCACTTCCTTCTTTGCTGTCTGGAAACAATAAGGCTGCTTCACAATTTCACAGAACTTACTCTGCTCCTGTGGCCAAATATGTGTGGGACTATGGGTGGCTGTGTGCATCACAAAGGTCCTTCTGACATACACCTCCTAGCTTCTGAACTCAGTAAAATCTCTCCTAGACAACTTGCCCAGCAGGGAGTTATTGGGGAAATAAATAAATAAAGCCATGAGTGATGAATGAATAAGTGACAAATATTATTATAAAAGAAGAACATGTTTATGTTAATATGAAACTGAAAACAGAGACTTTCTAGTTAAAAATCTCACTTGATTTCTCTCATTCGGAGAACTGTCCCCAGAAAGGAGCTAAGATAAGTTGACTCTTCCAACTGTGCTTCTTTTAACATGGTGCTTCTTACTCAAAATAAGAACCCTCATTATATGGTTTCTCAATTTCCTCTATAATATCATTTTGGCCAATTGGAAGCCACTTATGTGACACCCCTTAAAAATATTTGAGAAAAGATGTATATGAAATGCTCTCACCGGCCATACAAACCAGCTCCATCTCTATCATTTCTTTTTTAATGTGGCTCCAACCACACACCTACTTTACCCTCATTCTTACTTTCTTTCCTGATTTAAAATGTTTTGAAAAGTGAGGGGAGTCAACAGGACTTAAGTCCTTCTGTGTTGTATACAATTTCAGAAAACTGAGTTAAAAACAGGAAAAATTCCACAGAAAAATTAATCAGTCCATGAGTGGTGGCCGAACTCATGTCAAGTTTTTTGACTACAGTACTAAGTTTGGCGCGAAGACCAAAAAAGGAAGGAGTGCGATGCCATTACTTACTCAATTGTGTTTCTGTCCACTTTTCCTGTCATGTTAATGCCATAGAACTGCTGCATGGCCGCGAGGGCGGACTGCATGGTCTCTGCAGAGCGCAGCACCGACATTCTGGGGTCGGTTGGCGGAAGGTAGCCGTACTTTTGCAACCAGACCTGCAATAACAAGTACAGTTCCTTTTAGATCAACTTGACAATGTAACATGATGTCCTGGTCATCAATTTATGTCTACAATAGAGTGGTAACCTCATGTCATCTCTAAGGGAATTTCTTAAATGTTTGATCTTTTTTTAAATGTAATTTAATGGTTTTAATATAATTTCGATACTTGTGGAAATCTCTAACATATCTATAAATGTCGGCTGAAAAAATTATTATTCCTGTTCTGCTTATGGTGTCAGAAGCACCACATGCTGAATACAAATACAAATAAATAGGATCTAGGGTTGTCTCTGCCCACCAGGGACTCAGCCTCCCAAATGAAAGATACACTTTTTCAGTAATATGACCCCATCGAGACATCTCTGCTGGACGGGGCAGTTAAAATGCCTATGCCATATCCAAAAGCTATTTTCTTGAACAACTTTGATGAGTCACATCTTCACAGATAAGCCATGTTGTTCTTCCATAATGTTTTGTGTTTAATTTTTATGCAGCCTTTCTCTCTCATTGTAGCTAGGTGTATCCAAGGGTAGGTAAACTTTTTCTATAAAGAATTCATGGTTCTTTTGTTTAAGGTTTTTAGAGGTGCTTCACATTAATCCAAATTACTTAAGTAACTGAAATTTTCTTATATAAAAGAAATGCTGACTAAAATACATTCTCTTTAAAATATGTTCTCTTTATAAGTCTCATAATTGGTATTTTGCCTCCTCACTGGTGAGCATACCTGTAGAATATCATGCATGATTGTGATAATTCAGAGCTATTTTAGGTTAGATTTTAAAACTTATATAAAATTGGGGCATTTGGGGAAAAATGTACCTCCACTATAGAGGGCCTGCTTTCCGGTTCATAACTCTATGCATCCATTTAAAATACACAGTCATACATTCCATACCCAGTCTGTTGTGCTTCACTTAAGATTTCTTTTTCTTTTTCTTTTCTTTTCTTTTTTGAGACAAGGTCTTGCTTTGTAGTTCAGGTTGGCCCTATGTAGCCCAGGCAAGCCTCACAGCAATCCTCCTGCCTCTGCCTCCCAAGTGCTAGGATCACAAGTGTGAGCCGCCATGCCCCACACTGTGGTATGTAGTACTGATGGCTGGGGGCATGAGTCATCATGCCCAGCATTGTTGTATGTGGTTACGGGGAATCGAACTAGGAATCTTGAACTTGCAAGGCAGGTCCTCGAATCACTGAACTAAATCCCTCACCCCAATTAAGATTTCTTAAAGTGCAATGATCTATCTCCCTGTTGAATTTCTAGGGGACAAATAATTGCTGTACTGCATAGTGGGAAATACTCACAAGTGTGTGCTTCTCTCTACCAGCTCATCATTATGTGATACTTCTATAAAACTGGAGCTTTTCCCTAGTAACTGATAATCTGAAGTCACAACTGCAGCACAGGAGAATCATTTTCCCAGTGATGATAATGGGCAAATACAAAAATTAAAATTCATCAATGGATATCAGCAATTAAATATAGCAAAGTGAAAATGTGAAACATAAAGTAGACACTTCTGTAGTTTCCCCCAAACTGACAACCCCAAAACTGCATCATTGTATGAACAACCCTGTAAAAATAAATTAAAATATTCATTCAGAAGCAATTTAAGAGGTGAACAATGTGTCACTGTCAAGGTTTAATGGTGAAACTAAATCTAGTAAACTCATCTAGCATTAAGCAATGGCTGGCCAAGACCTTCTCATCTAAACTGTCATGAACAGCTGCCAGGGGAGTAATGTATTCAGTTACCTAGTTACCAGCAGTGCAGTAGGAAATCCATTCTTTTTGCATCTTGAATGAGGGAGGCAGGCAATTGTATATATTGTGTATGAAATGCAATAACTATTGTCATGTACTTACTCAAAAATGATAAGTTTTAATAATATACATGTGCCAATACTCTTCACCTACAAAATGTTTCCGTCATACTTTCCATTCATTTTTCACTTTGCTGAAGAGCTGACTTGTTGCTAGGTTACTCGTGGGTGCTAAGCTACTGGCAATTACATTTATGAGGACTGTAAAGAGACAATTACTAATAATAATCCTTATGATTTATGTACAAATAGGGAGACTACACTTGACTGATGCCTTAGCCTTTTTTTTAATTGAAATCTTTATTGGTACATTATAATACACATCATAATTGCGCTCCATAATGGGTATTTGTACCAGTATAAGACACAACTTAATTCTCATTTTTGACCAATGATTTTAAATGCTGCAAAAATGAATTATGATTTTTCTTCAGGGTCCCTGTTATATTATGTTGTTTTTCAAGAACAACTTTTTCCAAATGAATTAGCAGTGAGTAATTCTTAATTGAAAAGTAACAGTGAGAATACGATATCTACCATGTTATGGTTAAAGTTGGCTTACTACTGGCAATTCAATCCCATGTTTTGGTCAGCAAGGAAAAAGAAACATTTTTACTAGATTACAGACATACTATCTTATTTGAACAAAATTAAAATATAATTACTCCTAATTTTCTTTTGAGGTTAATAACAGTGTAGAGTCTTTTGCATGATTCATAAAAATGCACACACATATATCATAAGCAACAAATTTTACCATAGACATTCATTCTCATTTGTTGTTATTGGAAATATATAGCTGTTTTCAAAATCCTTACAAAATAATGTTACTTCTAGGTGATTGGATAATACCAAATATGCCTTCTGAACTTTTTGTGTTGTGCATGTAATGGATAATAAAAGAGTAAGTGTTATATGTGTGTACTTGTGGAAAATGGTATCTCATGTATAGGGTAGAAGTGAGGCCAAGTGAGTCTATGTAAAACTCTAGTGAAATTCTTGATCAGAAAAGATATTTTATGCTTACCATTTGCCCTGAGTTAAACAATTGCTCCTGTCTCTATTATCATTTGTCCTTGAAGCCAGGTATGGTGGTACACATTTGTAATGACAGCACTCTGGAGGCTGAAGCAGGAACATCACAAGTTCAAGCCCAGCCTAGACAGTTTAGAAACTTAATGACACCCAGTTCAAGTGGCCACAGTTGTTAAGAAAGACAATGAATAATTATGTACCACTTGAAAATTCCTCAACTCTCAAAACAAACAAGTGGTATGTAGAAAATTTGGTAAATTATTTGTTTCCCTGTTTTATTTTATAGCCTTCATTGGATTTGCCAGTACATTTAATTGCATTGAAAAAAAAAAAAAAAAGCTAAGAAAATCATATATTTCTTTAAGGAATAATTTGACTCATTTTACTTCCTGTGACTTAGCCCATCTTATTACCACTAGAACAAAAAACCGTGCAACTTCAAAAAGAGCTCCAAAACTGAACATTGAATTATGTTTGCTTGTTCAAAACTCTGGCTGTGCTGTGGATGAAACTGACTAATTATATTTAGTGATTATTTGTTGGAGGAAAAACCAAAATATTATTGTTCTTGGCATATCAAGAAGATATATTGAGCAATGAAAGATAAAGACTTAAATATTAAACATAATGCCAATAGACACACATAGATATTGCTAAGTTTAATGTAAGTAGGCACACAACACTTCTATAAGATTCACTACAGAAAGGTCTCAGTCATCTACCCATACTCTGAAAATATATTCCTGTACTGTGTTTACTTTTCAGGCTAGTAATAAAGTCTAGAGAAATAAAGTCTTCTACTCTTTGAAGATGACAAATTCATCGATATTGTAACACAAAGCGAGACACCTATATATCTCATGTATATACTTAAATGACTCACAAATCCAAAACAATTTAACAACTTCACTTCTGATGCTACATAGGTTACAGAGCATATATCTTATAATGAGAGCCCTACATGATTCCAAGGTACTCAGACACTCTTCCAGAAAGTTAAAGAAAATAATAATGTATAAGTGACTAAATTACTGAATTTATTAGGATTAGAGAGGATAATTTAGACATTTAAAAAAATTGGAGGAAAATATAAGGAATGGAGACTTACAGATAACTTGGATAATTAGCTTGCTAATGCACAATGCCTACCATGTCTGAGACAGTCATTTCAGGTAAAGTCAGGCATTTCTAGCTGCTATGTAACATGGCAAATGCCAATTTCCTCTACCCAACTTCTATGATCCAAAGCAGAGTAAGAACTACTGAATGAAAAGAGCAGTGGTGATAAACACACTGCACAGCATTAATTTAGAAGAAATCTTTTCCATTTATATGATTATATAAACATATTTTATTATTTCTGGAAATGCTTCTTAAAAATTATTCATTCACATACCATTTTAATATTTTAATAAATATGTTTATATCTATGATCTTTAGTACACACTTTGATAGAAATAAAATACATTTTTGATAAAATATAACTGAAGTTCAATAGACAAGTTCTTGGTGTTGTAGAAAGTTAATTTCCTCTAATCAGCATGAGATTTGTACATATTTATTTATTATAAGCTAAAAGTAACAATCAGAAAATAATTACTTGCTTTTCTGTGGCATCATCAGCAAAGTAGGCAAAAGCTTCAGGATATTTTTCTCTGAAATGTCATATATTCACGGGTTATAAACACAGATGGATTTAAGGTCTACATTTTCTAATCTAAAAAATGACTATAAATAGGAATTGCAACTACCAATTAACCAAAAAATTGAATTGATATGTGGGAGCAGTCATTTAGAATCAGTAAAATTACAAATAAATAGGATAAATTAGCAAGGCAAAAATTAACTACTCTCCATTGAGAAAACCAGATATACTCTAAATCACCTTCCCATCACCACCATATGCACGGATTTCAGTTCACTGAGATTGCACCACGGCTCCTTAAACGGGACCTACATGGTCAAAAGGACCAACAGCCACTCCACTACCCAGCTTCTGGGTCAAGAGGCAACTGTCATTGGCCAAGAAGAAAGCAGAAAAGCTGGCTTATGAGTAAATGTTGTGATGACTCTCAAGACCTCATTTTCTACCTTAATATTAAAATCTCTTATTTATGACAAAAACTACAATGAAGGTTTAAAGGTTGGAGAGCAGCTTTTCACTTGGTATGAAACTGAATTTTACTTTGCACCTAGCAACTGTGGGAGCAAAACCCCTCAAATATTAATGGCTGAGCTCCAGTAATTCAAAATTTTAAAAAATAACTGCCCTCATTGGTGTTCTGTCATATTCTTGTCATTGTTCTGGGAAGTTAGAGAAGACTATACATACTACCTTCTGCTAATCTTTACTGTTTTAGCCTTAGTATTATTAGATTTTCTATGTAATTTTAGTATGCAATCCAAAAGTGAGATTAAAATAACCCTTATCATCAATAATCACACTACACAGCTATTTCTCTAATACGGCCTAACTTATGGACTATAATAGATTAAAATAGAAGTTTCAAAATACCTTCCAATATTATGAAGAGTGAAAATATTTTCTGCTGCATAGAAATCTGCTGGCTACCTAATTGCAACACATTTAAACAGTTATCTAAGTTCAATGAGTATTATTCTTTTACAAAGTCGAAGGTGATGCCCTTTTCTGTGAAGTCAAGTAATTTTAAATAATATATTGTTCATAACTGTTTTGAGATGTGAGAAATAAAAACTACCTGTTGCATCAAACTAACAGTGATATGCTAACAATGCAAGAGGAAAAAAAAAAAAGATTTTTCAGAGGAAAGCCCACATATAGAATGTTTTCAAAATGGATGTTTGGTGAGGTTTCCATGATAACAACAATATTTTCAAAAGTCTCTCATAATTTGTTCCTTTATATTCCTGACAACAGGATTTTCTATGTATAAAATAACCTGCCAAAGAATGAGTGAATTTTAAGCCCATTTTCAAAAGTATGAAAATGCAACACTTTTTGATTTACTCTGGAAAATAACAATAAACATCAGGGATGGTGTAATTTACCAATGGAATTTTACCAAAAACATTTACAAAAGTAATATATAAAACAGTAGCATGAGAGTTGGATATGCAATTGCCTAATGATGTAAGTTTTCTAGTTGCATTTAGATGTCACTGTCAACTACAATGATTTTTAAGGTGAAGATTCAAAATATACTGCTCTTGGAATTACTGATTTCCATATTTATTCAGAAAGTATAAAATCAATATATAGAAAGATAAAGGATAATCATAGCACTCTTTAAAAAGATGATTAATGACTTTCTCCTAAGAGCAAACAATGTTAATTCATAAAGAAACAACAATTATTTAAAAATATTATGGCACTCTTAGAACTTCTTAATATGTCTTTATTGAGTATATTTAAAAGTATGCATAATGTTTAATAGCTCATAAATATAAATTTAAAAGTTCAGATTAAAAGTTGATTGATGGAGATATATAATCAAAAGTGTAGAGATAACAGATATAACAGAAAAAAAAAACCCTAATTTTAAAAGTTGAAGCTACTACCCTATATCCTGCCCAATTGGTCATATTGTCCAGAAGAGATGAGAAGATAGTTTATCATGACCTGTATATTAGATTATCTTCTGCCTATGACAATTTTTGAGATCTTCCTTGTCTATCACTTTATCAAAGCTATCCACATCTCACTGAAACTATTTATTTGAATGATTTCCAAATCATTCATCATTTTTGCAAACCAATCCCTTGTTATTTGTTATAGTTTACTGTTTGGTCAAATTTCATCCTAGTCCTTGCCCCAACTTATCGATAATAATAGCAACTGCCACTATGTCTACTGCTTTCTATGCACCAGGGATTTTACATGCATTAACTTTAATCCTTATAATAAAGTACTGCATTAACACCATAATCTAAGCTTAATAAATGACAGACTAATGAAAGATTAAGTAAAGGATAGTCTGACAATTAGAGAAAGAGTAAGAATTCGAACACAAGTCTGACTGACACCCAAGCTTGGCTTCACTGGCTCTGAGAAAGAGACTCCACTGTTTGTTCACTGGGAATTTCTGTGAGATACTTTACACACTGGAAGAATATGCAGGTCGTCTGAAAACATACCAACAGTAACTAAGCTGTTACATTTTTCTACAGACAAAGTATCATACTTTACATCATGAAAGGAAGCTGAGCTCTGATTGGCATATGCTCTGAGTATAACACTGACTCCTTCTTCCATGGTTTGCTCTAATTTCCAGTGTACAACAGACTTACACAGACCAACCTTCCCAGCTGGATTAATATTCTTATTTTTATGCTAGAATATTTCACTTTTGCCCATTTCAATTTTACAGTTTAGTAACTACAGAAACTCACTTCACCAGAGTTCTCTTTCCTTCTCACTGTATTCTTCCACTGAACTTTCATACTGGACTGTTGATGTCACTCAGTGTCATCTATATTTTTCTTGAGTACATTTTGTATACTTAGTTCCTTAAGTATCATCTGTGGTTCAGTGGTACAGTAGCTGACCTCTGTCCTCACCCATATGAGTCTAGACTTTGTCTTTATGCTATCTAAACCCAAAATATGTAAGTGTCCTCAGGGCCCATGTGCTCAGCCCCCAAACCCATGGCTGTACCAGAGGTAGAACTTTAAGAGCTCAGGTCCCGAAGGATGTCTTCCACATCCTCTTTCCTAGGATAGAGTTCTTTCTTGTTCCTGTTTTTCATATTGTTCACAAGGTGAGCAGACTTTATTCTACCTGTGCAGTGTCACTCATAAACCAAGACAATTGGGCCAACTGATTATAGATGAAAACCCTCAGAATCCTAAGTTACAACCAAAATTTTGAACTTCTTAAATTGAGTATTTCAGATATTTGACACAGCAGTAAAAAGCTGACTAATTCAGTTGTCATATTACATTTATCCTTTTTTCTCATCATATATGTCTAATTCATCATTGCACTGTTACTTCAGAATGAGAGTATTTTCCAGAATGAGATCTGACTTACACTGTCACCCTTTTTGTTCCTGGGGTACCATTATTTCCTATCAGACACTGCAACATTTTCCAGCTGGTCTCCGTTTTCATACTGCTACCATTCTCTTCCTTTTAGACCAACTTGGATGAGCTGTTTTTTGCTTTAATTATGATAAAATATATATGAGATAAAATGTATCATTTAACAATTTTCAAGACTACTGTTCTCTGGTATTTACCCTGGTATATAGTCAGCCTCACTATTCATGTCTACAGTTTTTCATCAACCTAAACAAAAACTGTAAAGCTGAACATCAGCTATGGATTATGCCTAGGCTCTGATGGCTGCTAGTCTAATCTCTATCTCTATGGATGTGATCACTCTAGGTCAATTATATAACTGTAACCATACACATGTGTGTCTGAATTTTTTCATTTTTAATGTTTTTATGTTCATTTGTAGAAATGTAGCATTTAATATTTTTAAGAGTGAATAACATTTCAATGTACATATTTTCCTTATCTGCTAGTCTACCAATGAATGCAGTGAACTAAATGTTTGTACTACTGCAACATTTGTATCTTGAAATCTTAACCCCAAAGCATATTAGGAGGTGAGGCATCTGGGAGATACTTAGGTCATGAAAGTGCAGCCCTCATGCATGGGTGGAATGAGTGCCTTTGGAAGACAGTACAAAGCACTTTCCGCTCCTCTTTCTGGCATGTGTGTGCACTATGACAAGTTGGCCATGTGTACTACAGGAAAGGAAGTCTACCGAAGCCTAACCACTGTGACATCTTTCCTCAAACTTCCTGCCTCCAGAACTGTGAACTCAATATCTGCTACTTAGAAGGAGCTCAGTCCACAGTACCTTGTTAGAGTAGCTGAAATCAGCTAAGGCTGAAGCCTTGATCTGTTTCCATTTTTTATTATTGTAAATGATGCTGCTATAAGCATGTTTGTTCTAGTCTGTGCTTCCCATTCTTTTGGGTATGTAGCTCCAAATGGATTTAATGACTTATATGGTAACTGTTTATTCTTTGAGCAAGTGTCATCTGGCTTCACCATAAAGCCTTCACCATTCAACATTTGGCTTGCAATAAAGAACGGGTGCCATTTTTCCACAGCCTTATCAACTCTTGTGGTTGTTTGTTTGTTTGTTTGTTTTGAGACAGGGCCTCACTTTGTAGTTTAGGCTGACCCTGAAGTCACTATGTAGCCCAGGCTGGCCTCTAACTCACAGATACCCTCCTGCCTCAGCATCTGGAGTATCAGAATTATATGCATGCACCACCCACCACGAACAACAACTCTTGTTATTTTAAGTGTTTTTTTTTCCTTTGTTTGTTTTTGAGGGAGGGTTATTTATTCAAATCACTATTCTAAAGGATGAAGTGACATCAACTGCCTTTCTTAAATCTTAGATCAGGTATTATCATGCCTTTGATTATAACATTTCACAATTTTCAAGTGACTTAATTTTAAATCCAAATTGCACTATGGCCCAACTTCAGGGACAGTTATTGTTAGTTCTCTAACTTCTCACAGTATCCTCTCTTGATAGTCCAAGCACATGGTCTTTTATTGTTCCTAAAACAAGCTCAATTCTTTCCTGGCTCGGGGCAGTGCATTTACTCTCTCCCATGCTTTAAAATTTCAATCCAATGAGAGCTTTTCAAAGAGGGCTCCTGGGACTCAACTTCACTGCTGTCACCACCAGGGAGCATGGTGTGTGTCCCGCACTGCGCTCCCCATGCTGCATGCTGTTTTCTCTGACATTTGTTCTTCTGGCCTTGTATATTTTGTCTAACACTACAGATAATCCCCAAGCCTGTAACTGCTGCTAGCACACACTCTAAGCTTGAGGGACAGGATCACCAGGGACAGCAAAGACAGGAACTCCCATGTTAATGCTCAGTTGATACCACAATTAACCACACAAATTTCATTCTCTCATTTCCTTCCCACTGGGTTTACTACCATTGATTGGGGTCCCCATGTACAGAGGTAGGCCTCAAACAGAATTTGCTAAGTAACCCCCTCTTTATCACACACACAGCAAAAGCTGACTACTAACTTCCAGCCACCTTTGGCTCAGCTCTAGGAAACACTGGGCAGAATTAAACAGAAGGTGACCCTTAGGACTAGGGCTGGGAAAGCACTCAGTGATCTGACCATTGTCTTTTAGATTATCCCTCACATCCCCACAGCTGGTGGTATCTCTCACTGCAAAGATCATCAAGGTCATTGTGGTGATGGATATGTTACTTAGATTGACTTAATAATGCCACATTGTTTATATACACAAATATTATAACCCAGAAGTACATATTAATGATTTATCAAACAAAATTAGTAAAACATTTTACAAAATAAATGTTGATTTTTAAAAAACTACTTGAAAATTGCTTTCAGGAAAATAATGATATTCAGTGTGAATAACTTACTCAGAGCTAAAATGTATCAAGCCAGGTTCTGTGCTAATCTCCTTACTACATTAGTTCATATAATTATCACTGCTAGCCTGTGAGGTTAAGCATTATTATCCTCATTTTATAGTTGAGAACAAGAGGAGAATGATTAATGAACTTGGTCCGAGAGACAAAGGAAGTAGGTGACACCCAGAGATACACATGTCAGTGAAACCTTGAAATGTCTATTGCTCTTAACAACTGCAAGGAATCCTAGAAGAGAGTATCTGTGGAAAAACCAGACTTTATTATCCAAGGATACAGAAGGTCTGCACAGGGCATTCTAGGTCAGACACATTTGCAGATCTGAGGATCATCAGTGACCAGGGAGGTATTCTGCAAGTCAGAGAAGATACAATACAGAAAAAAAACAGAAGTAGGTGGATGGTTAATGTTACTTAGCTGCCCAGCAAGACTCAAAAGCTGTCAGTTGTCAAGCAGAAAGAGGGAGCAAGTGTCCAAATGCTTAAGTGATTCTAATTCTCTAAATCTATGTCCTTTAAAACAGCATAACTTTCTGAAGGTTAGGGAGGAGATCTGAATTTTGCTCATCTCCACCTAATGATAAGTAAAGACACCCTATGTTACCGATTCCTAAGCATAAAATGAGATTTCTAAAGCACCAAACTTTCTAATTTTGATATCGAGGAGGAGAGTTAATGGGGGCAGAGTCTCCTAATATAACTTCAGAACACTGACAGAATAGTGGGAGAATATTTAAACACAGAAAGCTTCCAATTTTCAGTTGGAAATCATCTCTCTCTCTCCAGGGACCATCTGGTGCTCCAGCATCTTGAAAGCATCTTCTCCTTAGAGGCTAGGTAGTTCTTGGAAATACAAAAAGTTGCTTTTTTTTTTTTTTAAGGGAATAGCATAGCAACAGGGTTAAAAATGTTTACCTTCTATTATAATCAAGGTAATTTAAGGTTTAAATCCATTTGTTTTTCCAAAATAACATTTTAAAAATATTTAGGCTTTAGGATTAATAACTGGAAATTCAAGTTTTCATGAGCACAAAGCAGTATTCCAGGTTCTTCTATGGGAGGTAGTACCTAAAATAAATAAATAACCCTTTTTGTAAAGTGGATTCATTTGTTAAATAGTTACTGATGACCTAACACGTCAGATTCTGAGGTGCGCTTTGGAGTAAAATCAGTGAATACCACAGAACTACTCCTTGGTTTTATGGAGCTTACAGACTAATTAATGGACAGCATATGTAATTTCAGTGGTCAGGATTGTAATAGAATTTTGACTGCTGTTTTAGATGATAAGAAAATGAATGTGATGAAAGAATGTTTGGACTGGAATTCAGAATATGCCTGGCTCTTATTGGGAGATTCACCGTCCCATGTCTGGGAAAATTCCAGGTCACAGAGGCTGTCCCACCAAAAATCTCATGGAAAGTAGCGATATTTGCCTTGCAGTGAGTTTTGGGCCTTTGGAAGATTCCAGCTCCCAATCTTCCAACAGTCTTAGCAGATACACACTCCCATGCTGAGCAGTCCCACATCACTTAGAAGCAAAAGAAATGTTATTATACTGACCTGCTATGGTTTACAGGAGAACATTTCCTCACAGAAGAAAACTGGAGAGAAGATACAAGGAAAGAGTTCTCTGAGTTGAAGGAACTTTTTAACAAGTCATTATGATTAAGGATGGAAACTAGGAGAGCAAGTTACTTGATCGGGTCATACAACAACTTGTACAATTTTATATCTGTCTGGTTAATAAGGAAAACAGAAATTGCTATTTAGCCTTGCCATGATAAGATCAGATTTGTATTGGAATAGATCAGTTTCTTTGTTCTGAGGACAATTAATCGCAGGTAATGAGAACACAGACAGGGCAGAGGGAAGGAAATGTGATTTGGGGGAAAGCCGTGAATAGATGACACATGATTTATTTTAGAGATAAAGAGAAGTGACTTAATAAGCTATCAATATATTATTGATACTGTCATTGCCATTGTTATTCTATTTACATTTGGTGCATGCTATTTGAGGGACAAGTGGTAGGCACGAGGATAAAAATAAAAACAGCCTCGTGTTTGTTGTCAAGTCCACTGTCCAGCCATCAAAGGAACATCAAGTGCCCCGATATTAATGTACATGGATAGGGCACCCAGAAGTCATATGTCAGATTTCTGGAAAGAAAAGCATTTAAAAAAAAAAAAAGGAATGTCTTGAGTTTATAAAGCAGGCCCCTGGGTATCTTTCTCTTTGCAATCATCTGGTCAGAAAACATATAAAGGATGGTCTTGAGAGAGTACCCAGCCTCTCTAAGCCTCACTTTCTACATCTGTGAAGTGGAGAGAATGATATTACCACTTCACAAAATTATGGTGAAGATTCAATACAATAATTCCTACAAGAGTGCTTAGCATAGGGAACATAATAAAATAGGCCAACAAAATGTCTATAGAATTCACAGCATTCTATGGGAAACAGATTTGATAAATTTTAGGAAACAAATTTGTTAAGTTTCTTGATGAAAATATCTGTGGTCTTTATTCTCACTAAAAAGGAAAATGATCAAAATCCGTTCGTGTATCACCACACAGTGTTACCTCCTGGAGTTCTAAGTTTCACCTTTTAAGGTACAGGTCTCCTTGAACTCCACGCATTCTCCAGACAGCCTCCACTTATTCTATTTTCTCTTCATTAGTCATAGAGATACAATATTATACAACTACAAAGGAGAATCAGATGGGTCAGTATGGAAAGATGAGGGGGCAAATAAATATTGGCAAGTGAAAACATAAACAAACCTATATAGTAGGCATGCATTTGCAGAGACACTTTCAGAACATTTAAAGAAGAAATTACTGAAATTGCTTAGCTCTTGTGAGTGGAAATGGTGGACCAAGTGTTGAAGGAGAAAATTCCACTCCTGCATTGTTTGTCCTATGATTGCAATTTATTTATTTATTTATTTATTTATTAAGGTTTTTTGAGACAGGGTCTCAGTTTTGTGGTTCAGGCTGGCCATGAGCTCAGCCTCAAACTCACATCACAGCAATCCTCCTGCCTCTTCCTCCCGAGTGCTGGGATTACAGGCGTGAGCCACCACAAAAAAACACTGTAGTATGTGGTACTGGTTGCTGCTGGGGTGAGTCTCCACACCTAGTATGGTATGTGGTCACCGGGGATTGAACTCGGGTCCTTGCGCTTGCAAGACAGGCGCCGGAACCACTGAGATAAATCCCCGGCCCTATGATTACAATTTAAAAAGACAATAAGTACAGAAATTCCAAGAGTCAGTTAAAACAATTTCTATATTGCTTAAGACAATCCACAATTTTTTCAAAGACCACTTAAATAATACACTATCAATGCATTCTAAAGTCCTTGTGCTGATTAAACACAATGAGTTCTGTTTCTGGGTATAATCATTCCACTAATGCAGTGAACCCTGCTGAGAGATCTTCCACGCTTACCTCTCTGTGTTGATCATTTGTGTTTAAATGCCAAGTTGACTTGATAAGGACAGTGAATCGGATTTGAGGTGGGTTAAATGTGCAATCCTAAGATGCTGGAGAATGACAAAATCTGCTTTGTAGGACAATATTATATGATTTTATTTATATGATTTTATTCATTCATATATTTCCCACTTCATTCAGTAATTGTTTCTTTTAAAACCATACATTCAATGGAGCTAGTAAGTAATGTTTACATTGAGGAAGCAAGGAATAAGAAACTGGATAATGGTAGTGGCAGAATTAATATTGATCATACACAGTCTGTATAGATGGCATACTCAATTACTGATTTTTCTGAATTTACTAAACACAAAGCAAAGAGAGAAAAAAAATCATATGATCATTTGTACCAGACATAGAATTGTTTTATGAGAGGCAGAAATACTTGTGGGTCTTTTTGCTATTTCTAATCCAAATACTTTTTTTCTCACTGTGTCTCTATATAGAGATGAAAGGAAAACCACTCAAGAAAAAAAATCACTTAGAAAGGTGAACATACAAGTACATATCAAATTGGAAAAGCAACAATATCATTCTTTCTCTTTCAGTTTGTGGACACTTCTCTCAAACCCTCAAAAATGATTCTCTAACTGTTTTGAAATGGTTTGTGTATTCTAGTCTCTACACTTGAAAAACTGATCTTGTCCTGAGGGCACTGGTTACTGAACATCTCTTATTTTAACAAGGCCCAGGTATGTTGTTATTTTTCAATAGACAGAGCCTGAAAATAACAATAAAAACAATAATGACAATAAAGTCCTTGATATCCAAATGCTGATCATTTCTCTAGGTGTAAGTAGAGATGAACTCTCTCCCCAGAGTACTGGAAATGTGGATTACACTTTATAGTGCCTACATTTTGCAGTCTTTCTGAGCACCTCACATTTACCAAGCTTTCTTTGAAGTTGCTCTGAATCTCAGTGTAACAGGCCCCAAACCTGGCTCATTTCTATGCTGTGATGGTGTCCTGTCAACCAAACTGCAAGTCTGAATTATCTTAAAAACATTTTTTTTCTATCATTTTTAACAAATGAACCAATCTACACATCTGACTGGTTATGAGTAGTGAGTACACTTCAGACTCAGACACAGAATAGATTGGGTCAGTTTAAGCTCACTAAGGTTCAAAAACTATTAAAATTTCCTGTTACATTTTAATAATTTTATCAGCCAATATTATCAGATCATTCTTCAAACCAAGTTACTTTGTTTTCGTGGTGTACTAACTTGTAAAGCAGTGAGACAGTGAAGCAGAGTCACAAAAAAGACAAAAATCTGGGGCATATCTAGCTTTTGTTATGGTGAAATGAAAAAAGTAATAATACATATGCTGGTAATGAAAAGCAAATGTATAAAATATAGTATAGAGATGGAAGCTTCAGGGAAAATTACTGCAAAGAAGAAGACTGGGAAGGGTGTCAGTGACATAGTCAGGCACAAATTCGCTAAGAAGGTGATACTTTCAATAAAGTCTCATGGAGTTGCATAATGATTTTGAGTTAAGATCGGCAGTAGTGATATATTCTTACCAAACTGCCAGAAGAGACACAGCAATCATAGGAGGAAAAAAAGATCCACAGGTAAGAATGGAGAAGGGTGAGGGTTTTCAATAACGGATGAAGTAAGAAAAGTTCTAGAAAGCCAAGAAATGGGAGATCATGTGGATTGGTTTCAGGATTCGGGCTTTTTTTTGTTTTGAGACAAGGTCTTGCTTTGTAGTTCAGGCTGGCCCTGAGCTCATCCTCAAACTCACATCACAGCAAATCTCCTGCCTCTGCCTCCCAAGTACTAGGACTATAGGCGTGAGCACTGTGGTATGTGGTACTGGTTGCTGCTGGGCATGAGTCTCCACATCCAGTAGTGTATGTGGTTACCGGGGGATTAAACCTGGGCCCTTGCACTTGCAAGACATGTGCTGGAACCACTGAGCTAAATCTCCAGCCCCTCTTGGGCTTTTCCACTGCATTGCACCATGAACATTGAAGAATCGATGCTTTTTGTTCACACACCAGGAATTAATTTTAAATGTAGTCTTTTGGGATCAGCATCTCATTCATTCTGAGGATCCATGAAGTGCTCTGGCACCCTCAAATATATAATTAAAGATACATTTGGTTATAGATATTGTATACAATGACAATGTGCACTGGACTAAATAAAACTAATTTTGAAATTTTCAAGGTTTATTTATGAATATTTCAATATCTATCTTGGATTAGCATGCATACCTCAGTGCAAACGCTGTAGTTTCAAACACAAAACTTTGCATTCCAAATGGCACCATAGCATTCTTAATGACATTTTCTTGTTTTGAATTCAAAGAGCTCTGAATTCTAAGTTGAATTTTTCAGAAGCTGACATATTCATCTGTTGAAAGGCATCAAAGCTGGTTTTCTAACTTTTTTTCTTCTTTTTATAAAAAAAAAAAAATTCCTAAGACAAAAGTAGAGAGAATAGTAAATGAAACTAAATTCTCAATCTTGTTTTATCTAGACCCCTTTCTCAATCTTCCACCTAGGTAACTGTGGGAGAAATCCAAGACATCACAAACAACATATTGATTCATTAATAATTTGCTTCAGTGTCAACTTTTGACATGTAGAGGTTTTAAAATAACTGCAATACTTTTATCAGGCATCAAGTATTTACAGTGATTTATTTGTTAATATCTTCAAATACTAAATTTTCAGGTTTACATTATGTATTGGCCAGCTTTTCAATGTTGGGCTCAAATATCTAATGCTGGAAAATTAAAGAAAGAATAATTTACTTTAGCTCACAGATTCAAAAGTTTTAGGGCTAGTGGTGGGCTAGATCTAAAGCAGAACTGTCATGGTGAAAGGGTCTAGGGCACAGAGGAAGATAGGTGCTCACCTCCTGCCATGGGAAACTCAGAAAGACAAGAAAGAGCTAGGAAGAAAAGAGCTAAAAATAGTCCCTAGGGTTATCGGCCCAAGTCTCACTTCCTCCAGCTAGGTCTGACCTCCTAGTGTCCCATTCAACTATGAACACAAATGGGTAATGCACTGATGAGATTTGTGTCCAAAGAATCCGATTTTTTCTCCAGGAGTCTCTTAGCCAATCAAGATTAACTAGCCCTATTGTTTTTCTATTTATTTTGCTAACTTGCTGTAACTAGACTTTAACTAAATTCTAAATATTATGATTATTATGTCTTTAAAGTTTTTAGATTTTTCTTTGTCTAGTTTTTAAGTGTTTAATTTCATCTTTCCTTTCATTTTTTCCTAATTTCATTTTCTTAAAGGAACAAATTTCCACCTAGATTTTGCTGAAAGCATATCCACAGTCATTCATCATGTTCCCAAACAACATGTGTTTCTTGTTCCTGAGAATTAGAATACAGAACTGTGCATGTCCAGTCTGTGTATGTGTTTTTCTATGGGTATGTGAGATATTTTTGGGTAATCAAATAATTCCTAAGTATTACTTACTTAGGAATAAGTACATTGTTGTGTACCACCAATGTGTGTTTGACCAGAAAATTAGTGCCTGACATTGAGTTGAAACACCCTTATTTCATAGAGCCTTTATTGTTTGTAAGAATCACTGTGAAGATAATAGACAAGTAATATCATACAGAGAAAGAAATTTAAATATAAGATATGTGCTATGGGAAAATTGGCTCTTATGCTCTGTTACATCCAAACTATGTCTGGTGACATAGTTTTACATATAACATAAAGGAGGTTTTCATGAGTTCTGGCTAAATTTGGAAGATTGATATATGTGTTAATGTTGCTTTCTGAAACTAAACTCAATAGTAGAAACATAAATGCACAAAATATTGCCTTGAAAGTCACACAAAGGTCGCTGGAACTCATGAATCCAGTCTGGGTCAGTCAGGATACTCTGGGACTATTCTGTAACCAGGTTAGAATTGATTTCAAGAAAAAGTTACCAGAAAGTCTCAGGACCCAGGTTACCAGACATGGAAGAACTAGGATCAGAACTGAAATGGCAGTTGGATTAAGAAGTGGGTGACAATATGCACACAAAATGAGAAAGACTCCTTGTACCTTTTCCCACAAGGGTTCTAGACATGCAGAAAGATTTGTTTTCCTTGAGAAGGAATTCTTCTTAAGAAAAGTCAAGGACAAAACAAAATTATTCCTATGTGTGGTGAAATCTGAGAGATCAGATTATCAAATGAATACCTACAATGAGATCCTCCTACTGACAAGACACACTAGAGGTTAAGAGTAAAATGGAGGTTAAAGAAGCTGGGGATATAAAGAGGAAAAGAGAAATGGAAGAAGTTGATTGATGAGTACTAATTTATATTGAGCAAAAAGAAGTAACTGTGCCTTACTTCTGTGTCATATATTAAGATGTCAATTGATGAAATACTGTAGATATTTTTCAAAAATTTGGGAAGGATTCTGAATTTTTTCACCATGCAGAAGTAATAATAGTGTAAAGTGCCTGATAAGTTTATCCTAACTTGAATATTACTATTATATATGTGTATAAAAACATCCAAACCATTCTATAAATATGTATAATTTTTACGTATCCATTAAAAAGGTAACTGAAAAAATGAAGAATGAGCTCTAGGACTATCACGAATGAGGTAAGAGCCAAAAAGGCATAGACTTTGAAAGGAAAAGTCAGGAAAATAATTGCATGAATGGTGGTACAAAGAAGGTGGCTGAAGAGGTTAAAGGAGGTCACACTACGGATTCACTGGAAGGCCACCACTCTCCCTTTCTGCATGTTTATTGCCTACAAAAATATTTTTAGATGGCTTACATATATGATCAACTAACTGTTTCATTTGCATATCAAACACTTATCAATAAATATTCATTGCCTTTATTTCACACTACAATTTATTACCTAATTCTACTATCATTATTAAGATGATCAGAACTAACTGACCATGCTAACTTTTGGAAATAAGTATTTTGATCTGGAAAGATCTGTTTGCTTCACATAAACTGAAGAATTTAGTTTTCGTTCCTCCAAGTGCAAAATTCTACTTGCATGGTATATTAACAGATGATCTCTGAAAGACAAGCACACAGAATTCCATAACCAAATATATGTGGCAAATGCTAAGTTGAACAATACTAAATAGGTTTCTTTATGAGAAATCTCACAGATATAATATGAATTCAAATATCAACAAGAGAGGATTAGTGTAGAAAGCATTTCCCAATCTTATTTGACCACTTAACCTTTAATTTATGTATTTTTTCCAGAAAACCCATTAACAACACTGAACACAATTTTAGAGAGACTCTAGTCTAGAGGATTAGATTAACCTCTGATCTTATTTTGCTGTTTCCTGAGTGAGGTGTTAAATAAATCCTGACTAACACTTCAAATCATTACAAGTGTTAGTTATATGAGCAAGCAACACCTGTTTAAATATTTGAAATACTTCCTTTTACACTGGAGCATAAATGATCTTTTTAAAGCTGAGGAAAAACTGAAGCCAATTTACAATTTAACACATTCTACTCTTAAATATAGATAAGATATTTATAAGGTATCTATAAGATAATTTATATAACTTAGAATGGATACAAATGCACTGAGAGAAAACAGAAGAATTCACACCAATATTATTTAGTTCAGGTTGAAATTTTGCACTCCATATGAAATGCTTCCATGGTACATCACAAGCATGTACAAGTTTTTCTCTGTATTCTATTAAAATTTATCCAGTTTATTAGGTTATCCAAGTTAAAAATTCATTACCATATTTTGTTGGGTTTAAGCTTGTGTATGTCTTTAAAGACACTTCTTTTTAGGCACATAGAATTTTTTTTAAGTAATGTAATCATGTACTCAAAGAATAAGGAAACATGCACACACACTGAAATTCAAGAAACTCATGGAAAGCATATTTATTGGGCAAAAACATGGAAGAAAATTAAGCCTTGCTTTGCACTGAGAATTATTATGATAAATTCAATGCATATGACTTTAGCATTTTCCCATAAATATACACGAACCCCAAACACCGATAACATAAACACCAATAACAAGGCTTAAACATATATGTGCACACACAATCCTCATATTCCCCAAATTGTCCATATTCAAAATACAAGCATTTGTTTTAACTCTCAAACTTCTCATCATTCTCATTCACACTCCAAATAGGTAGACACATAAAAAGACATACACATGATGCAAACACACACGTATTCTGCACTGGGTTCACGAAGTACATTAAATTATTTCCATTTTCCCAATTATAAATTGTATTTTTAATCCAACAAAAGTACGTGTTACACAGGTTTATTATGTGTATGTTTACCACTTATTAAGCTGTCCCCTACTGCTGGCAATCTAGGTAATTTCAAATCAGTTATTATTATAAGTAATACTACAAAAGAGATGTTCTGGATACATCATATTTTTCTCTTAAGAAAGAAGTGTTAAAGAAGAATTAACATATATATATTTTAGAGTTTTGATAACTTCCTTTCAGAAAAGTTGTATCATTCTCATTTCCCCCATATGCCATGAGATGGTCCATTTCCTTGCACTCTTGACAACACTGAATCAGTTTTTTGGTAAATTTTACAGGGGAAAAATGTAGCATTATTTTCATTTATGCTTCTGAGATTAGAAGGAGGGATGGAAAATTGGGAAAATTATAAATTCATTCTCTTTATCTGTTTTCTATTAGTGTACGCCACATATTCTATGTTACCCCTTGAAAAAAATCACATGCCCTAACTTAGAACATTTTCTGAGTTAGTGGTTTCCTCTCATTTGTATACCTCACAACTGAAGCTTTTAAATGCACACACATTATCATTTTCCAAAGTTTTCAACATATTCCATTTTGTCAGGTGAAACTGAAAATGATTTTCCAGACCTCCTTTCCCTTCCTCCTACTGGATTATTATTGTAAATAGATTGTATCAGTATATTCATCTTCATAAAATGGCCATTATAAAACATCTGTCATTTGTGGAAATCTTGCTTCTTTGGAACCATTGTAAATGCTTTTAACATCAATGGGGTAGGTATTAGATTATCTTAACACCACTGAGGATATTTAGGTACACTTATCATTTCACATGTAGGATAGGATTTCAACTCATTCTCAAATTCTGGAGGGTTTAACATGTGTTGTGCTATCAAGACACATGTATCAGTTTTTAAATTGAAATCAAGTATTAAAGCTAGTCAAGTTTTTTAATTGTCCTAACACTGATCATGTCTCCAGCTCATTCTTTCTACACAATTTCTTTCCCTCATAGACTACCATTTCTTTCTTGCTGGCCAAAGGCCAGTTGTGTCCTGTGCTCTTGATAAAGAACATTAAAGAACTTCAGCTGGAGTCTATTCCACTGACTTCACTCAGAGAAAAAGGAGGCTCAGTCTGTCAGCACTCTGTCTAGTCTTCTCCCTCAGGCTCCTTCTCATGGGTAAAACATCCACAAGAAATTTGTCTTGTGACTCCTGGAAAGCAAGAGATTCACTGTAATGGACCAACTATTATTTACTACTTATTCAGCTCAGAATAAAAGTTTTTATAAAAATACCTAAGAAAAATATAATATCTAGATTCCTGCTATCCAAACCTTTGACCCTTCCTCTTACCTACAAAAATCACAAAGGTAATCTACAAAGAATTAGAAGAATCAATTGACAACATTTTGTGAAGAATACATTTTTTTTTAAGCAAAATGTCTGTAAAAGAAAGATAAATGTTAAGGAAGCATACTGTGTCAAAATAAACAAACAAAAAAACAAACAAAAACCCTGATTCACAAAATCAGGGAAATATCTCTTTTCAGAGATTAACTCTTGGAGGATAAAGAAAATAATGCAAATTCTTACAATATACACACAATAAAATCCCAAGATATTAAGACATCAATTACAAAATAAGAAATTACAGTTTCACGAAGTAATAGTGGATGCCTGCTACATATTTCACTAGAGAGGGAGTTTCCATGATGAAACATTAAAAATCATCATAGACATAGTGTGGATTGTACAATGTCAATTTCACAATTCTCAAATAAAAAAATATATAAAAATTATAAATAATGAAATTTCATAAAGCCAAATGATCCTGTTGCCAATATACAATATATCCATCAATTCTGGTAGTTGTAGGTCTGATATCTTTCTCAGTTTTCTCTATCCTGAAGCGAACCTATGTCAGTCTTTCAAAGATTACCTGCCCACTTCCTAATTGACCAGCCCTTTTTTCAGTCATGGCTCTCTTCCAGGACATTTTTTCCAAGTTCTGTGTTTGTTCTTTTTTTAAATTTTCTAATGCTGCTCAAAGAAATTTAAAGGCTGCAGTATCTTTAAAGGAAAATTTAATTTATGCTCTATGTCCTAAAATCACAATTTAATTTGACTTCCAAAAGAAAATTTTCTAAAATATGCAGCCATATACATTATAATTTGCATAACATTTTAAGGATATTAAAATAATGCTTGAACATAACAATAGGATAATGTATTTTAAAATATATTGAAAAGTTACTATGTTAGACAGCAACTGGCATACTGTATGGACGCAATTTAGAAAGTGGCAAAGACTATGTACAAAAAATTCCTAGAACACAAATGACTAATGAACACAAACATATTCAAAGACAACTAATCAGAGAAATGCAAATTAAAACAAAATACTGTTTCTCTTTCAAACTTAGAATGAGTAAAACATTGCAAATTTCAGTGCTAAAAAGGGAGCACTAAATCGAGGCATTCTCCTATCTTGCTAACAGTAAAAATTGGCAATGCATTCTGCAAATGATTTTGGCATGAGGTTTGAAGAGTTTTGTGTTCAGACCCTTTTGTGAAGTTCTAATAAAATATTGTAAGAAAGCAATGCAAGAAGTGAAATATGTACTTATAGATTATCATAAAGAATTATTTTAGCAGATATATCATAATGACACAAAATAAAATAAATGGTTAACATAATTACATATTTGACAAATAAATGGACTATTACACAGTCCTTCAAGTGACTATTATTAACTCCTAACAGCACAGTAAAATGCTTATTAAGCATTAAAAGAAAATCTGTATGATAGTAACTCTATATAAAAATAAGTTTTCAAAATACAACACCCATTCATGATCAAAATTCTATAGAAAATTGGAATAGAGAGACTTATCTCAATCTAATAAAAATCATATATGAGAAACCAACAGCAAGAATCATACTAAATGGTCAAAAACTGAAATGTTTTGCAATAACATCAGGAACAAGACAAGGATGTCCACTTTCACCACTCTTATTCAATACACTGCTAGAAACATCAGCCATAGCAATTAGACAAGAGAAAAAAAATTAAAGGAATAAAGTTAGGAAAGGAAGAAGTTAAACTGTCATTGTTTGCTGATGACATGATATTCTACATAGAAGATCCTAAAAACTCAACCAAAAGTCTTGTAGACTTAATTGTCAAATTTAGTAGCATAGCTGGATACAATGCCATTGCTCAAAAATCAATAGCCTTTGTATACACAAACAACAGATTCACCGAGAGAGAAATTGGGGAGTTAAGACCTTTCACAATAGCATCCAAAAAAATGAAGTAATTAGGAATCAATTTAATAAAAGAAGTGCAAAAGTGCAAAACCTCTACTCTGAAAACTACAGCACTCTGAAAAAAAAAAAAGAAGAAGAAGAAGATATCAGAAAACAGAAAAACATCACAGAACTAGAGAAAATAATCCAAAAATCATCTAACCACAAAAAATCTTGGGTAGCAAAAGAAATTCTAGGTAACAAGTACATAGGGGGTTGGATATCATGATCCCCAACATGAAACTATAATACAAAGACACTGTGATAAAAACAGCATGGTACTGGTAAAGTAACAGATCTGAGGATCAGTGGAATACATTGGAAGATCCAGAAACAACTCCATGTACATTAAGCTACCTCATCTTTGACAAAGGAGCCAAATATCCTCAATAGAGGAAAGACAGCCTCTTTAACAAATGGTGCTGGAAAAATTGAGTTCTAACTTGCCAAAGGCTAAAGTTAGACCTACCACCTTCACCATGTACTAAAGTAAAACCAAAGGGTATTAGAGACCTAAATATTAAAGCAGAAACACTTAACCTACTGGAAAACAGGTTAGGCAAGACTCTTAGAGACATTGGCTTAGGGAAAGACTTTATTAAAAAAAAAACAAAAAAACTTCTATAGCATGAGAACTAGCAGAAGGAATCAACAAATGGAATATCATCCTATTAAAAAGCTGCAGAGCAAAAGAAACCGCTGGCAGAGTAAAAAGGCACCTAACAAGATGGGAAAACATTTTTTACCAACTATTCCACAGATAAATGGATACTGTCTAGAATACACAAAGAACTTAAAAAGTTAGTTCCACCAAATTTAAAGGCCCAATTCAAAAATGGGCATCTGAAATGAGACACTCTTCAGAGGAAGAAATAAAAGCAGCTAAGAAGCACATGAAGAAATGCTCAACATCATTGGTCATTTGAGAGACGCAGATGCAAAAGACACTGAGATTCCATCTCACTCCACAAAGAATGGCTGGTATCTTGAAATCAACCAGCAACAAGTGCTGGCGAGGTTGTGCAGAGAAAGGAACCCCTCTTTACTGTTGGTGGGAGTGTATACTGGCACAAGCACTATGGAGATCAGTGTGGAGATTCTTCAAAAAACTAGGATTAGAGGTCCCTTTTGACCCTGCTATTTCCCTGCTAGGGATATACACAAAAGAATTAAAAGATTCATATCAGAGCGACATATGTGCACCTACATTTATAGCAGCTCAGTTTGTGACAGCTAAATCCTGAAGACAACCCAAATGTCTATCAACTGGAGACTGGGTAAATAAGATGTGGTTTTTCTATAGAATGGAGTATTGCTCTGCCATAAAGAACGACAGGTTTGATTCATTCATACTCAAAAGGATGTACCTTGAGGACATACTCATAAGTGAAATAAATATGTCACAGATGTATAAATACTGTATCTTTTCCCTGATATGAGAAACTGAAAATGTAAATGAGTTTTAAAATGTATGTTAGATATTGTACAATATAAAGTATTCAAAGGGAAATGGGATAGGGGTAAATAATAAGAGGAAAGGAAAAACTGTGATGGTAAAAAAGTAGAGAAACAAAGCTTATGTATATAGGGGGTGGGGGTTTTGGGTAGGCAGGGGAATGGGAAAAAATGAGAATCAAGTCATTTCATATATGGGTACAAATCATCAATATTAAGTGTCATCATGATAGGTATATAAAACGTACTTATTTCACAATTAAAAATAATAAAAATGGTTGCAAAAAAGACTTGAAGTGTATGTATAGCAATATATTATGTATTTCCTTTTAACTGACATATTAAAAGCAATTTTTATGTCTTTATAAAATTAAACAATATAACCTCACATCTAGAACTTATTTTAAAACTAAATATGAGTAAGCTGCTGGTAGGCAAAGATAGTCATTGAGCCCATATTTTGACAACCACCCTGCCATCCCCCAAGAGGGAATAGTTGGCAGGCTTCAAAAAATAAATTATGGAACATTTATGTAGGGCTATGGTGAAGTAAGTAAAATCACATTTTCAAGCAAAATGTTAACAATGTTAAGCATGATGACTCATGCCTATCAGCAATCAGCACCATAAACCACGATGCCAGACATGGTGGCTCTTGCCTGTAATCGCACTGCTCAGGAGACAAGAGGCAGGAGGATTGCTGTGTATTCAAGACTTGCCTGGGCTACGTAGTGAACTCAGGGCCAGTGTGAACTACAAAGCAAGACCCTGTCTCAAAAATAAATAAATAAATAAATAAACAAATAAACAAACAAATAAATAAATAGGTTACTATTGTAGAAAAATGCAAAGAAATAGGACCAATCATTGGATCAGGAACATGGAAGTCACATGTTAATACTACAGTGTTACTGTGTCCTGTGTATTTGGTATTTTCTCCAAGTTTTCAAGACTATACATGTGTAAAACTCTCTACAAAGATGCAAATAAGTTCAGTAATCATACGCTATGACCAT
>PVIR01002177.1:0-34078 GCA_004026965.1 Petromus typicus
CAGAATCATCCAGTAATGACAACCACAACACCCCAGATCGCAGAATCATCCATAATGATGACCACAACACCCCAGATCACAGAATCATCCAGTAATGACAGCCACCACAGTGATTTTTAAAAATGCAGGATTGCCTAAAAAGGGACAAAAGAAACCCAGCTTTTAAACAGCTCGATGGAACTAACAGTTGCACAGCCCAGTGGTCACACTCTCAGTGTCCTGGTCCCTGCGACTGGCTCACGTGGGTGGTTAGAAGAAACATCCTTGGAGTGGTTGAGAATTTTTCACTCTCAACACTTAGAAATCATTTCAGGCAGGGAAAAGGAGGCTAAATTTAAAAAGTTGATGTCTTAGGAGAAGTCATCTGCATAGAGCAAGGACTTCTGATCTCGTGGGTGCAGCTGTTATTCCTTTCCCATCGTTTAACAGCTTTCCTGAGTTTCCCGTCCCCCTCCGAGTAGGAAGCAGTGGCCATGAATGAGGAGAGAATATATTTATTACTGGTGTCATTAGAGCTTCGTTCTTGCAATGATAAATTTCTCTGGTAAAGTGTTTTAAAATAAAATATTTCAAGTAAAGAATTTCCCGAATTTTTATTAAAATAAAAAGTACACCTCAACTGATTGTCAGCAATAGTGTAAAATGCACCAGATTTCCAAAACTTGGTACAAAATAGGTTATAAATTTTGTTATTCCTAAGTGTACAATGTTTGCATGTTGAAATAATACTTCGGCTATGTTGGGTTAAATAAAATGTATTTTTCATGTCAAAAAAGTGTATTGAAAGGTAGAAAACATGTTTAGCTTAATTATATTTATATAGTAGATTTTGTTTAATGTGGATAACTCCTATTTTGATTATATTTTTAAGCAAAGAGAAGCACTTTAAGTAGAGATAAATAATAAAGATGATGACTTGTTCTGAAATAACTTCACTGATGCATCAAACTTAAAGCAAGATAAAGAAAATTTAATAATAATCTTCAAAAAGAGGTGGGTTGTTACATACTGAACATACTTTACTGCCGTAGAGAAGGGAATGAAGGAAATGAAGGAAATGAATTTCGGAGGGAGCGATTTAGATAAACGTTAGATAAATTTTCAGAGTGAAGATGATTACACTTGGGAAGAGGCCTCGTGTAATGAAGCATGGACTCCTTCAGCAGGGGAATTTAGAGAACTGGCCGGCCTGGACTAGTCATCTAAACTCAGGCCCTCTACATTTGGACAAGTCCTGGAATGTTCCCATTTCTGCACCATAAAATGCAGATACCAGAACCGAAAGTTCCTTCCGGCTGGAAGCGGACACTTGTGTGGAGACGAAGGGCTGAACCGTACTGCAAGGGCCCCGTCTTCCCCGAGGAAGCTCCTTTCTGGGGAGCGCAGATGCCAGTGCCCTGGATTGTCCCTAGACTGAAGCTTCAGTGAGAACTCCCTCTGCCTCCCTCTCATGGAGACAGACACTCCGTTTCTCCCATCACTGGCTGCCCACAGGTAGGCTTGTTCCCCGCTGCCATGACTGGGAAGTGGCATGCGCACCAAGCCCCCAGCAGCCCTGGAGAGGTTTAGGGTGTGTGTCTTCAATACTGTGGGAGCTGACGTCTCCATGGCTGTTTCCTGGGAGGAAACAGCAGCTTCTGCCTGCCATATGTTCAGATAACACTGCATGCCAACTCGCATGCCATATCATGCCAGCCTGCGAGGAAGTATGTTCACCACTACTACATTAGCACCCTTCTACTTGCAGCCTAATTAATAATTAGGCTGTTTCCCGGCAGCCCTTGAAGACAAATGTGAGAGCAACTTTGTCATGTTTATGATGAATATACTTATCCTCAGCTATTTTAATGTGGACAATGGAAAAGGGAAATTTGAAAATTTCTGGATCATTGGTAAATGTGGTTGGATGATCCAAAGGACTCTCTGTAATGTTTTTGAAAACTCTGGTAGATTTGTAATTATTTTCACACAAAAACTTTGAAAAAATACGAGACATAAACTTAGGTCTGACCTCAAGTATCAACAGAGTATGAATTAACATATACTAGCAAGTTAGGCATTTATAAATTCCACATTTTAAGTTCATGTAAAAATTATTTATTTTATTAGGTTTTTAAAAGGTCAGGTGAGTATTACTAAAAATTGAGGGAAAAGTTATCCAAAAGTGAGTAAAAACTTAAGGAGGCTGATGATCAGAACTTTCTGTGCTGCGAACCCAGCTGAAAGTTACCACTGAGAAGATAGTTTTCCTTTCTTTGTGGTACTGAGGGTTTTGTGCTGTCTCTCTCTCTCCCTCCCTTTCTCTCTCTCTCATTTTCTCTCTCTCTCTGTGTGTCTGTCTGTCTGTCTGTCTCTCTCTCTCTTTCTTTCTTGGAAGATAGGTTCTTGCTAAATTGCCCAGGCAGACTCGAACTTGTGATTCTCCTGCACTCTGCCTCCCTCAGTGCTGGAAGGTAGTTATTTATTTTACCAAGACTGGGCATGGTAAGTGGGACTATGCTTTACTAAGGTACAAGTAATTAAGACTATTTTTCAATTTTAAAGGAAAAATGCCTCCAAAATAAGTGACTGAACACCTTAGATGTCTTTACTTTGAAGATTTCAATTTAAGTCAGATCATTGGATAAGGAATATTTTCTCGTTCCACGTTGAGCTCGTTCAGGAGTAATCAAGAATACCTTAAATTTTCCTTTTTGTAAAAACAAGCAAAACATGTATTTTCTTCTGCAAATAAAATGGCATGATTCCTTAATGGTTTAAAATACCTTGAGCTATGCTCAAGTGATGGAATTTAATTAGGAAAATAATTCTTTTCAATTTAGTGAGTTAATATTGGACTTCAGTATCTTAAAGTTATTGAGTGGGAGGTAGCTATCTGTTTCCTAATTTTGCTGTAAAATTCAAGCAAGCTAAGAGAACACGTTTTATTTAAGTAATGTTGGAACATTAGATGTCATACTAAAAATATTGTAGAATATTGTAGAATAGGAGTTAGATTATATAAGTCCATTTGGCTAATGTGTAGGCAACAAGTGAGGTGTGAAAATGGAGTAGGTCTGTCCTACAATAATGTATTTTACAAGAAAAAGGAAAGTCACACTGTTAGGCTAATCTTCCAATAATCAGCGCATGTGGTTAGGATTCTGGGGTGGTGAGCTAGATCCAGATCAATAAATACCCTTTAAAAATCAATGAACAAATAAACAGTAACCAATAAATAGAGAGACTGAGAGATACATATTTGTTAAAGTATAACTATTGCTCACTAAAATTCATACACATACACACATACACACACACATGTATATATACACACATATATATACACCTCTGAATACATAATTTCTACACAAACACGGTTTTATTTTAAATGGAAAATATTTTGTAAGTAATACTATTAAAAATCTGTGCTCTCCCCAATATTGTCTACTCATTTATATTTCATGTTGTGAAAAGAAAATCTTATGATTTTCCAAAGCTGCTGGAGTTCTATTAAAATAACCAAATTTCCTGGAAGTAAGCATTTTATTCTCATTCAAAGTATACTCTCTCAAGTGTGTATTTAGACCAGAAAAACTAAGCGAGCCCTTTGAGTTGATATCCTATGACATAACAGGGCTCTCTCTGCCCATAAAACATTTTGTGGGCAAAGATGGGCCATTGAACTCCTTGTTGAAGAGGGTGGGAAGGCACAGATTAAGAACTGGGAGTGGGCAAGGCGCATGATCAGTGTTCATCCTTTGTATTTCTTTGTTTACAAATTACAATGATGGTATGAATTATGATTTAAAAAGGTTATTTTTCTTGGGAGTTATGTCACCAGGGTTGTGGAGTAATGTTAAGGAAGTGACAGAGTCATAGAAGGTGGGATGACACTGTGTTCCAGTTACTGTTACTTTTCATAGCATTGACACATTTATGTTGCCACCGTTTTTCGTGTGGGTAATTGAAGAACATCTCTTCTATACCACACAGCATCTGGAGCCTCAGCTCAGATGGGCGAACTGACGGACATGGAGAGTTGACCGCTCCTGGGGGCGGCGCAGCGTGTTCTGCTTGCAGTTGCCCCACACGTGTCCCTTACGCCTCCTGAGAGCGGGAGACCACAGAGGAGCAGGGTGCGTATATAGCACTCGACTGTCCAGGAGGAGGGAAGCAGAAGCTGCTAGTCCCTTTGCTAGTCCCTTTAAGAATTAGGCCAAGCCCTGGCAAAGTAGCATTTCTGGCATATTCCATTAGCCAGAAATACCCAAAGCTAGCCCAGGTCGAAGGACACCTTAGACACCAGCTTTTTGATGAGGAAATGATACACAAAAATGCAAGAAGGGAGGAAGTGATGGTGAGCACCGTAGGGATAAACTCCCCCAGGCCAGAGGAAACTTTTCAGTTTATGTACAATCTTAAATACATACATGTTTTAGATAGGTGACAACTGGCTATGTTTATATGATAAAATATCCATGGATTCAAAATTGTGCTTACATGCCTAGAAAGTCAGTTTCTGGCATAAATTCAGGAGTTGCTGGAACAGAGAAAGTCATCTTAATCTCCAGCATAGTTTTTCCTAGGAAAAAAAATGATGGAGACTAATTGCCTGAGTCACTTTAAACGAGCCTGGAAAAATATACAGTAGGGATCAATGCTGTTTTGACACAGAGGTACTGTTGGTCTTTTTAACTCCAATATCTATGATGTGCTGGAATATTTGTATTCTTTTGTGGCCAATAAAACTATGCGATAAAGTTCGCTGAACTGTGTACATTGTCTGTCCATTTGGGGGATTGTATCCAAGCGTGTGCCCTCGTCCCTGGGATGCTACTGAAGCTCATCATCTATCACCTAATGCAATTTGTTGATGCCTCAAAGGAAGTCGAGCACACGGCAGCTGCAAAACTCCTCTAAGCAGAACACTTCTTCCTCTCCTGTGAAAACAAGTGTAGAAATTCTTTCATCGGGCTATTTGCAAGTCTCTTGCTTTTTCATGTCAGCTGCCCTTGGCTGCAAGATAACCATAAAACATTTACTGCAAAGCCATGAAGAATCCATATGTCCATTTGATGTGTCAGGCCACCAAGAAGCCAGAGCTTGTGGGGTAGCATAAGGATATCTGAAGGTGACACATGCTGTCAGCTGATGAACAGAGATGCAGAAGGGGGTTCTGGCAGCCTCTGTCTTGGCCTTGACAACTTGTGATGGTGACCAGGTGGGGTGTGTTATCTTAATAGTCTGGAGCTCCAGTGAATTATTTGCTGATAGATGTAAACAGCTGTTATTCTTGGTAATGGAAAGCAATTAGAAACATCTGTACTCTTGGCTATGAGTAATGCCTCCTATTCTCACTGCTCCCCAGTGCCAATTGGAAATAACTACATCATCAGGATGGTGCTGGCAATTCTACCCTGCATTATGGGCTGATGATTAGTACTGAGCTGTGAAGAGCAAGAGGTGAAGTGCGGGAGAGAGAAGCTTTACCTGGGATTTGCAAAGCATAAGAGGAAACGTCCTGCTCTATCTGCGCAACCGAAGGCAAGCGCTATGGCTTTGGAGAAGATGGATTTGCATTAACTTCAGATAACTGAAGCAATGTATAAAAGAATAAAGTGTAGAGGAATTACTTTTATATTTTCCAGTCTAAAATGGTACAGGTTTCTAAAGGAAAAAGAAGATGCTGATTTATTCGTTCAACAAATCTCATAGCGATTAAGCATGTTCAAATTTGCTCGTTAGCCCTCCTGACTGTGACCTTGGGGAAGCTGCTTAACCTCCTGACTTCAGTTTCCTCTTCTGGAAAATGGGTATAATGCCTACACTATAGTATTTGTAGGGAATCTTGTGATGTAGTATGTGAAAAGTGCTGGGAACAGGATATGGTGCCTGATATGTATCCAGCCAATCTTGGCTAATCATGTGTTATTGAATACCTACTATGTGCTATATACTACAAGGCTCTGGATATGACAACCTTGCATAGCATCTTTGATATAGGTTCTCTTATAGGGTTCACAATTTGGTGTGATACTCAGAAAAACATCTGTATTATATAAATATCAAGCCAAGTTATTTATCCCATCTGTAGTTTACCTCCCCTTTTTCTTTTGCTTTCCAATAGAAGGTCTGTGTGCTACTTTTCCAAAGTAGTCTTGTAATGAATTTCAGATGCTGTTGCAGGCTTCGGTTTTTGGTGGCTTGCTTCACTTGAGCTGGAATATTAATCTTCCTGGCTTTGGTATCACCTGGGGAGTTGGGGATTCACATCTGGGGGAGTCATGGACGTGAGACCTTAGAGTCTGTGACTCTTCCTCTATAGTTTCTTCTCTGTCCCTGGTCCTCTGCTCTGCTTTCAGATTGCTATAATCTCAGTAGCTTTGCCCCACAGTGCCTTTCTGCCATGATGTTTTCTGCCTTGGAGCAGCTGACAGTGGACTGAGTCCCCTTAAAATGTAAGCCAAGTTAAACCTCTGCTTTCTGACGTTGTGGGTTATTGGGCATTGTGTTCCAGCAGTGGGGATGAGGGGAAGAACTCTAAATATGTATATAGTCATCTTTGTAGAAGATGAGAGTTACTCACAAAATTGTTGTGACTAGCTCTGTTGCATAATTAAACCCCAATATTTATTTTTTGCTTCCAGATATTCCTGAGAATTTCTCCCTTGTGGTGTCCACTAAGATACACAGCAACACAAATACATTACTGAGGTGAAGCACAGCATTACTTTATGTGCCTCATAATTATTGAGAGGAAATAGAGGCCAAGTTCTGTCCCTGAAGACAATATGGTTTCATGATAGTGATTTGCAAGAAAGAAAAATCTTTGCTTCAGGAAGAAGTGATGAAAATTTAGGAGTCCTTTCTTAGAAAGGGTAAAATTGAAGCAGGTTTTTTTTTTCTGCTGGTTGAGTATTGTTTGAGGAAATATACTGTGTGGTACAGAGACTTTATCTCAAAACATGACTGTTTTCACTAACTCATTCAACAAACATATGAGCTCTTTCTTCTTGTCCATATGCACATATGTATACATGTGAACACATGGCAAGTAAATAGGATATAGACTCCTACATTATATTGACATTTTATGTGCATTCTGTTGATTTGGAATTTATATTTGATATTGTGTGAAATAGTGGATTATCCTGAAGTCTCAGTGTGCATATATCTAATTCAGATATAAAATTAGGAAAACAAAGTAGAATGTTCTGGCTTTTTTTTTTTTTTTACTTTTAAGAAATAATGACTATACAACTGAGAAGTAAAATCTAAGAAAAAGTGAAGGAGTTTCAAAAAAGGAAAAGATTCTCAGAGCTAGGCAAGTTAGAACTTAAAAAGCTGTACTGTAGTCAATATACTTCACTTATAATGAATCTGACATTTTATTAGATACCAACAAGGCTTGTTAATTTTATTATGTAAAGGAGCTTTATAAAATAGGGGGAGGGATCTTTTTACCAAACTAGTGCTCCATTACTTTGACAGTGTATTTGATGTATATACTGGACAGCTCTCCTGTTGCTGTGACAAAATACCTGATACAACCTAAAAGTTTATTTTGCTTGGTGGTGTCAGTCTGGTTTGGCAGAGGAAATGGCAGAAGACAGCTGCTCAAGTCATGGTCTCCGGCATAGAGTAGGAAGAGCCCAGTGTACAGGGCCAGTCTTGAGAGCCATGCCGCACCACCCACCTGGACACCGAGAAGTTTGCTTTCCTAATCGAGTCAGCATGCCTCAGACCACCAACTGACAATCGAAATTAATCACCATCATTTTGAAAGGGTTAAATCATTGTATGGATTTTTGTATGTGTTGCCAAAAGTTCTTCCATGTTTTGCTAACTTGCTACACTTGAAGGTACAGATCCTGCTCTTTTCTCAGCTACAGAAACTCAGAGAAGCTAATTCGTTTCATAGTAGTTAATCAGAATCAGAATAGCTTTCAAATCTTTTGACTCTTGCTTAGAAATCTTGTCCTTTTAATCAAATTCTTGCTTTGAAGGAGAACACAGTTAAAAGGGAAAGTTGACCAGAACATAGAGTAAAAAGCCAAGAGATCGTGAGTGATAGGTTCTTGAAGACTTGTCTGTATGAGGCAAATGGTGTCATGTGAGATGCTGATAATGACTCCGTCTCACTGGCATTATGTGATTACGCGATTCTGAAGGAAGAACTTGGCCCAGTAAAGCTTTTCTCTCCCTTTATTTTTTCCTTTTCATATTTTTTTCTTTCTCCCCTTTTCTTTCTCTTTCTTCCTTCCTTCAGTTCCATTTCTTAGCCCCCCTCACGGAACTACCTTTGTTACCAACCTCAGCTCCCAACACGGACTCTTTTCCATTAGTCAGACCTAGGGATTTCAGTTCTTTCTGTAACCACCTTCCTCCTCTCGGTTACATTACTTTTGTCTCTCCTGATCTCCAGTCTGAACTTGTGCATTCATTGTCTCATAGAAAACCCTCATGCTGGTGTTGTCCTCTTCACATTTCTCCTTTACTAGTGTCCAGTGATCTGTGCAGTGAACATCTGACTATGCTGTCTTCTTTCCTTTTTAAAAAACACAATTAACACATATTAATTGTCCAAACTTAGGAGTTTCACTGTGACATTTCTGTACAAGTGTACATTGTTATTTGATGATCCCCACCCTCCCGTCTACCTTCTCTCCCCGCCGATAGCTTCCCCTCTATCCCATCTTTCCAGTCCTCTTCCTCATCCCTAATGTTCCTTCTTCTACAGTCAGCTAATCTTTTGTATTTTTAAAGCATCTGTTAGTCCATGTTGTCAATATAAGGAAATACAGTTTCCTAATACTCTGTACGAAGCCTGAATTAACCAATGTTTGCCTCTTTAATTCCTGATTTTATCTTCTGTACATTAAATTCTCTTCCCTTCAACTGTGTCTATTCATTTTGTACACATGCCTTTCTCTGTGTTGCTATCTTAGATAGCAATGTATATTTATGCTTCTTTGCCTGAAAAACTTGTAAATAACCCTATGGGATGTCTCTCCAGAGTTAACTCTGCCTGGAAACCTTCTAGATCCCTCCATATAACACCATATATAATACCATAATCATACCATATATAATTCTATTCCATATCACACCATACCTTACTATTTCTCTTTTTAAATTTGTCTAAGGTCCAATACTGGAAAGCTAGTAGTCATGTCTTAATAATATATCTTCAATATCCTTTGGAACAAGTGTCTTTATCTTTTTGGATGCTATAATAAAGTACCACAGACTCAGTAAGTTATGAAGAATGAACTTTTCTCTGTCTTAGTTCTGGGGCCTGGAAAGTTCATGGTCAGAGTGCTGCCATTTATTTTGGGCCTCTTGGTGCATCCTGACAAGAAGGAGAGTAGAAAGCGAGAGAGGGGGAGAGAGAGAGAGAGAGAGAGAGCGAGCTCATTCCCTCAGGGAATGGTGGCATTAATCCACTCATGAGGCTAGAACCCATGATTCCAACCTGAACACCGCCCTGATAACCCTTCCCAACACTGACTATGCTTCCAAGACAGGAATTTGGGGGTCACATTCAAACTATGGAACTAGGTGCTCAATAAACTTTTGTTCTGTAATAAAAGCATGACTAGTGATCATTACAATAGTAATATACATGTGCCAGGCGCTTCACAAAGTGTTTGCATGAATTCTCACATCCCTCAACAAATCTAGATGTTCATTGCCTGGAGGTGCAAACATATAACTAGTTCAGGTCATAGTGTTAGCGAATGGCGGAGCCAGGGCTACAGTAGCCTGACTGGCTCTCTGAAGTGCTCTGCTGGACTGAATTAAGTTTGTCTCAGTTCTGGCTTCTTGATTTAACTCTTCAACTTGACTGTTTTCTCCAACTCTGTTTCCTCATCTAGAAAGTGGAATGATCATGTCTTCTTTAGGTACACAATGGTTGCTACTGCCCATCAGTGACTGTAACCCTCTGCTCCCCCAGAACACTTTGACTTGGGATAGATACATCAGGAAACAAAAGATCAAGATTTCTGACAGTGAAGAACTTATATTCTATTGGAAATGACAGAAAATAAAAAAGCAAACCATAGGCCTCAGATGTGTAAATACCGTATCTTTTCTCTGATATGAAAAACTGAAAATGTAAATGAATTCTAGATTGTGTGTTAGATATTGTAAAATAGAAACTATTCAAAGGGAAGTGGTGTAGGGATAAGTAATGAGGGGAAAATTTTTTCATGGTAATAAAAAAGGAAAAAAGCTTATGCATATAGGGGGTGGGGGTTGTAGGATGGGTAGGGGAATGGGAAAAAAATGAGAATCACGACGTGTCATCTACTGGTACAAATTGCCAATGTTGAGTATGATTATGATATGTATATAAAATGTACCTATTTCACAATAAAAAAGCAAACTTTTTTTTTTAAGGTTTTTTGAGACAGGGTCTCACTTTGTGGTCCAGGCTGACCCTGAGCTCAGCCTCAAACTCACAACACAGCAATCCTCCTGCCTCTGCCTCCCGAGTGCTGGGATTACAGGCATGAGCTACCACGCCCGGCACTGTGGTATGTGGTACTGGTTGCGGCTGGGTGTGAGTCTCCATGCCCAGCATGGTATGTGGTTACCGGGGATCGAACCCATGTCCTTGCGCTTGCAAGACAGGCACCGGAACCACTGAGCTAAATCCCTGGCCCAAAAAAGCAAACTTAAGAACGGGGACAATCATATAATTTAAAAAGTGGCATCGTGGCCATCTCAACTCTAGGTCACACTTTGCTACTCTAATGACCATTGCTGTGTTTGAGAGCCCAGTGTTTGCCAGATCATTGGACCCTCTGTATGTTGAGTTGACACATAGTCCAGGACAAGTTCGTTGAACCTTATTTCCTTCCCTGGGATGTGACCTTTGAGGGAAAGACTGAGGGAAAGAGGGAGCGTTATTGACACTCACTCTTCCTGGTGTTAGGATCGAAGAGACACTGTGTTTTGTTCCTAGAACTTCGGACCCCCCCCCCCTGGGTCTCATCCTTGCTGAGTCTGTTGTTTTCCCTTGGATTCTGTAAAGTGCTCCATATCCTTTTAACATAGTCTTTCTTCCTTTAGATTTTCTCTCATCAGTTTCTGTTTCTTGTAAGTAGAGTACTGTGGTATAGACACAACTTCTGGGCTAAACAAAAAATGTGGTGTCTATTCAGTAACAACCCTTGGGTCCAATATGGTGACTTGTTAATGATAACTGATATAACAGAGGTGCACTGGATGTACTAGCTAAAGCATTCATATCATGCAAGGAAAATAATATAAAGTTATAGAACTGCTGTGGAAAAAGCCTTGAAGTATAAAACAAAGTCATCATTCTTCGAGTGTTGGCCTTTATTGAAAATTTCTGTGTAAGGTTGCAGCATGGGGTGGGTACGGGAGCGGTAGAGGGAGAGGATGCTTCGGAAGGCCATGAGAACCGGAAGTTAAGCCACACTCATTCACACCCTGCAGGTTCTGGCCCAAATGTTTCCCTGGGATGAACTCCTTAACTCATTACAAATGTCTAGGAAATGGGCTCCATTCTTATTTCCATTTTAAAGGTGAGGGAACAGAGACACAGACTGGCTAAGCAGTTTACCCCAGGTCAAACAGCGAGCAGTGGGAAAAGTGGAATTAAAACCTACGGGCGCTGCCTGCGGAGCCCGATGCTCAGTCGTTACACTGTCGTGTCTCTGGAGTGTGGCTGTGCGGAGGGAAAGGAGAAACGTTTCAAGGAGACAGTAAAGAATGCTGGTAGGTCCATTCATAAGGTTCTGGGCTACAGTAGCGGCTGTGAGAATGGGGAGAAGTGGATAGTCTGCATTGGCCTTCCCGGATGTGGGTTGATATTGAAGAAAAATCAAGCCTTTTAAGTTAATTATTTAATAATTTATCATACAAACTTTTATTGAGCACAAAATATGATGAGATGCTCTCTCTGCTGAGGATACCGAGATGAGCACGTCAGATCAGTTCTTCCTTGGGAACTGAAAATCAGCACACACATTTTAAAAAAATAAATTGAGTATATAGGTATATTATGATCCCATTTATCATTGGGAATTTTATCTGTACATGATATATTTTTTAAATTGAATTCTTTATTGGTACATTTTATACACACATCACAATCACACTCAACATTGGGGATTTGTGCCAGTATATGACAGGAGTTAATTTTCATTTTTACTCATTTCCTTACTCAACCCACAACCCCCTGCCCCTATATACATATGTTTTCTTTTTTCCTGAGATCATATTTTTCTTTCCTCTCATTACTTTCTCCTACCCCTTTCCTTTTGAATATTTTCTATTTCACAAAATTTATCATACATTCTAGAGCTCATTTACATCTTCAGCTTCCCATACCAGAGAAAAGATGATATATCTTGATTAATAAGCACATACATTTTTAAAAAATCAGGTAGCAGTCATTTTGATACACAGTGATTAGGGTGTGAGTTCACAGACTGAATACTCAAGGAAGGTCTCTCTGAGAAATTGGCACGTAGATAATGAGGAACTTCATAGCCCTTTAGAGTCTAGAGTTCCTACATACTTACCGGATGAAATAAATTATTTAAGAAACTAGGAAAGCAAGGAGTTGTATTTTTCTAAAATTAATAGGATAGTATGAGAATGAGAGAAAGCTTTTGGAGATTTGAATGACGGGAAGGAGCCAACCTGCCAGAAACGCGGGGCGGAAGAACCAGCACATACAGAACCCATAAGGGAAAAGGAGCTGAGTGTGTTGGGAGAACTAAGTGAGGCAGGTGCGTTGGAATGTGTTGAGGAAAGAATAGAAAGAGATGAAGACAGAAAAGTAAACAGACTCCAGATCTAGGGCACCGGATGCTAGAGCTGGAGGTTTAATCTGGAAGGTTCAAATGGAGCAGTTACATAATATACACTCTATTTTAAAGAAAGTCATTCTGGCTAATGTGAGAAGAAGTAATTCCAGAAGAGCAGCATTAGAGAGAAAGTCATATGTGAGGACAATGATAATCGTCCAGCTTGCAGCTGTAGAATTTATGGAGTTTGGAAGAAATTTGGAATAGGATGTATTAGTATAAGATAGAAAAGAAAGGAAAATTTCTAATCATTGCCAGAAAAGTTAGATAGATTATGGTCATGTATATTGATATATTTTTTTAAAGAGACAGGAAAATATTGTAGGTCTTAGAAATTATATTTGAGGCATATTTTTTTTTTTGAGACAGGGTCTCACTTTGTAGTTGAGGCTGGCCCTGAGCTCAGCCTCAAACTCACATCACAGCAATCTTCCTGCCTCTGCCTCCCGAGTTCTGGGATTACAGGCGTGAGCCACCATGCCCAGCACTGTGGTATGTGGTACTGGTTGCTGCTGGGGTGAGTCTCCATGCCCAGTGTGGTATGTGGTTACTGAGGATCGAACCAGGGCCCTTGCACTTGCAAGACAGGGGCCTGAACCACTGAGCTAAATCCCCGGCCCCTTATATGAGGCATATTAATGAAATTTTCTATCATATAGAAATTAAAGTGGGAATATCAAGGTCAATTGAAACTAAAAGTCAATTTTAAGTAGTTTAAGCCTAGAATAATCAAGCTCAGAATCACTAGAAATATGGATATTCTCCAAAGACAGGGAACTAGGAAGAGGGTGTAGATCAAGGAGAGAGGCCCCTGTCTTAAAGTCTGAGATTTTCCGCTTTTTCATTCTCTGCTATCTGGCAGAGAATAAGAGCCCTTGATGGAATAGTCAATAAACATAGGGAAAAACCAGGAAGGTGAAGTCTTCAGAGTGAAAAGTAGAGAGAAAGGTTTCTCAAGTGGACAAAATAGTTAACATGAGATGGTTAAATTTAGAGCAAATTTAGTACAATAAGACACATTGCCAATTTTTGCCCCCCTCACAATATGTCCCTCTGGACACTCCACTTTCTACAGCAGTTCTAGAACTCTAGAACATTCATGAGTGTCATCAGTTGCACAGTTGTGGTTGCTTTGATGTCCTGAATCCATTCAAAACATTTACCTTTTGTGGGCATTTTGGACTTTGGGGAAGTCAGTCCGTGTCAGGTCTAGTGTAAAAGGTGAGTGAGAATGTGCCATAATGTTTTGAAGAGCCTGCTTTTCGGTTGAATGGCACTCAACAGCAGCGTTTAGTGCATTGTGATCATGCCTCATAAAGACCTCAGGAGGGAGGACTCCAGAACTGCTTCAGAAAGCGGCAAGAACAATGGAGTAAGTATTTGATATGAGGGAGTATTTTGAGGGGAAGTAATGGCAGGGTGGCTTTCAGCATCAGAAATATGTTTCAGTAATGTAAATATTCCCTGTATATTTGGGTCACCTCTTGTATGTCCAGTGCTGCTGAAAGTTTGTAACATTGAGATCAGAAGTGTTGTTGGTGGATGTGAATATTGTTGGGGATATCAGTGAAAATGCTCAATGTAAAATAAGGTGAAAGGGGACAATGTTGAGATTGTAACAAAAAAGTAAGGAAACAAATTTTATATATATGGGGGGGGTGGGGTGGGTGGGGCTATGGGAAAAAATGAGAATTAAGTTGTGTCTTATACTGGTACAAATCCCCATTATGGAGTGCAATCATGATGTGTATATTTAATGTACCAATAAAGATAATTTAAAAAAAACAAACAAACAAACAAAAAAAACAGTCCAGAGAAGGGTGAGGCAGGAAACCTGATGGCCAAATGGAAGGTGGCCAAAAGATGGACAGATTACAGACAACCTTTTCAAGAAATTTCTCTGTGATTGGCATAGTATAATGCAACAGTAGAGAATTAAATGTCAAAGAGATTTTTTTTTTTAGCGTATGAAGTACAGGATTTTTTTAAACCAAGAGAATGAGCCAAAAGAGGGGAAATGAATAGTATAAAAAAATTAAGCGATAGTAATACATGTCTTTGGGGTGGCTGGCAATGCTATAAGGTGTAGTGGAGATGGGCTTTGATAGGCATATTTTCCACTGACATGGGCAAAAAGTCAGAGATTATGCTGCAAAATCTCAGATAGATGGATAAATTGAGTGTTGGGAGGATTAGGAAATTTGTTCCGTTCTTTCTTTTTTAATAAGATGGCTGAGGTGCTGTTTCAGGTATGGATGACTGGGAAAATCATGATATGCTTTGAATCTAGACATAAAGAGCAAGAGTTCCACTGAGAACTTGTTTTCACCTGTGAAAATCACTAATCACAATAATTTGCAATGCTGTGAAGGAGGTAGTGAAGCAGGCAGTGGTACTTCACCTAAGTCAACATTAACCCAGCTCCTCATTAGAACAAAAAACTGTGAATCAGTAAAAAGCAGCCTCATCTGGAGAGTGCCCTTATATTTCATTCTTAAATAGAACTGTGACTTTCATAAACTACCTTTTCTTGACAGGGTATAAACTTTGAATCCCTGTCCATCAATCAAATATGATTTAAAAGTAATAGGTTTATATGGAAAAAAAAAAAACTACAGTTTTCACCATGGATAAAATCATCTAACACAACACGATCTAGTTACTTACTATAGCTTCTTGAAGAATGGTCCACACCTTAAATGTGCAATTGAATATTAAAGTATCATTTAGGGGGTTGGTGATCAGTTTTGTGCATCCTTTTAAAAAGTGCTCGTGCAGTTTTAATTGAGTACATTTAGAATTAGTCGACTGTTGGCCTGATCTGTTTGCAGGATTGGACAGAGCCAGTAGATGGTGGTCTTAAGTTGCAAGTTGCTTTTATACTACACCTGTCAGCGCGTGTGAAATAACTACCGCTTTGCAGAAAATGTCAAAATTCCCTTTTCTGTTCATCAACTGCTGTAAATTGAAAGATGGCACCTGAGAGCTTTCTGGGGTGGCAATTAACTTTATTTTTCAAAGGCATCATTCTCTTACACACACACACACACACACAAACACAAACACACACACATTCATGACAGTACTTAAAATTATCTGTGTTTTTATCAGATCTTTATCCATTGTTTGTTTTTCTTTCAAATATGCAAGAAAATTTTAATTTCCAAATTAAAATTCTGTCTGTTGGAATTCTAAAAAAATCAGGAAACTCTAGGCTACAGTAACCCAAATAAGGCATCTACTGAGCACTCTATTGTTAAATGCACTGTAGAGGGTTTCAATATCTTGTAATTATCCAGACTGACTAGAATTAAAGCCTTTGGAAATTAATTTTGAGTTGAAATATTAAATTAAGTAGAATGTTTTATCATAATGGCATAATTTAAAACTAACTAAAAATAGCATTAATAATAATCACAGTCACTCATTAGAAGTAGCAATTTAGCACTAAATTATTAAATGATCAAATTTACAGTGCCCAAGTTAGTAAAGATTTTGTAGTAGTGTAAATCATGTGACATGATTTCTATCCACCGATTGTAGTGAATTAGTCACCACCGTAAATTTTAGACGGTGTTAATAATGCAAACACTTCAGTGTAGGGAGCTTTAGTAGAATGATACTGCATATATTCTTAATATCTGATTTTTTTCTTCGCACGAGTATATTATATAACTGCATGGGGAGCAGAGGTGGACAATTACGTGAATGAAAGGATAGAGGTTTTGTTTTTATGTGCCTATGATTTATGAAAAGTGGCTTCTGCTCCCCAGTATTAACTTTTGTTATCTTTTTATTCAACAAGCTTCTGATCTTTGTCTGAAATTGCACTGTTTTAAGCAGAACGTATATTACTCACTTTCTTTTGTGATTCTCAGATCATGTCAATTTAAGAAAACTCTACCAACCACAAATGGCAAGAAATTATTTATTTTTATATTTATATAAAGTCACACTAGTGTATGCACGTATAACTGTATTCCTAATTTAATTATATATATCTATATATTAAAATACAAGTTATGATTTGGATATGCCACATAAAATAGAAAATACACGCTGATCTCTTGGGCAATGAAGGTGGATTGGTGATAGGAGAAAAGGGATTTGTTTTGTTGTGTTATATGTTTCTTAAGAAGAGGTGTTTTTGTTTTTTTTAAAGATATTCTGAAGTATGTATGTTTGATGCCTTCTATGGATGTGAGTTTTAGTATCTAGTCCATAGTTTAGAATGTTATCAGGCCTGAGAATCCCCCAAAGTTACATGCAGTTAAAATTGATTGGTACTGTGTAAAAATGTAACTCACCTCAATAACTCTTTAAATTCTGATTCCTTCCTAGCCTAAAAATAATGTTTATGGAAGTGTTATATTACCAAGAATATGTATTATGACTATGTAAGTATATAATGCGAGATTTAGAAATTGTGGCAAAATATGTCACTTCACCCAATTCCACATTATGGATAAATTTTAGGAAATATTGGCATGATTTAGAACAAGATATTCACTTAGGTGCTGGGGGTGGTGGCAAATGCCTGTAATCTCAGCATTGGAGGCTGAGGCAGGAGGGTACTTGTGAGTTCAAGCCAGATCTACACAGGGAGACCTTGTCTCAATAACAAAAACAAACAAACAAAAAACTTCACTTAGGGTAAACTAGCCACTTGTTCTCTTCTACTTAATAACATTTTGACCATTGAGTTTATTTTTTAGTTTTGTCCTCATCTTTAGTTTTGCTCTCAAATGATTTTGGCCAAGGGAATACGTCTTGCTGTGGAATATTATTCTTTAAAATACGGATTCAATAGTGTGGTATAAAAAATATGACCACCTCCACAGAGCTATGAGGTGTCATTTGTGTGAGAGTTAGTAATAATCACAATTTTGGCCACTTATTTAGCATATCCATAGAATGTTAACAATGCTGTGTGAATTAAATCAGTTGGCACATCTAATAGTCTCAGCCTCATCACAGCTCAAGGTAAATGTGTATGTGTATTTTTGTAACATTTACTCAACAGCTGTGATATTCAGTAGAGAGCCACATAAGTCACATGGAGACATTAACTAGACTCGGGGGTGAGACATCTAAAAACGTCCACCAACTCATTAGGATTGTTTCAGTAACCCTTTTAGCTTTTATCTAACTCCGGAAATAGGAAATCATAACATCATAAATAGTGTTAATCTCACCCTATTGATGGAGCCAGAGCAATTTTAAGCCAATCATTTCTCATTAGGCCTGTGCTAGTAAAATTTCTTTTTCAGATAACTTTTTTTTCTTTTCATTTTTCTTCTTTTGACTGTTCAGTGGCCAATGAGGTGTAATAAGTTTTAGCAAATTGTGGCTGAGGTCTCTCCGGTTAGCTTTATTCTCTGCTGTAAATCACAGCAGCTCTGTAACCACTTCCCACAGCTTTTGAATCACAAATGTCACCTGAATGACTGGAGAGAGAGAGAGAGAGAGAGAGAGACAGACAGACAGACAGATAGACAGATAAGCAGAAAGGCTGACTCCTGGAATTCAAAATCAAAACAGCTATTCTCAGATTGCCAACCTGATTTACATTTTAATTCTTGAGAAGCTGAAATAGAAACTAAATAGTACCATAATAGAAGCTTTCTACCCTTCTTGTTACAGATTATAATTTTATATAAATGATTAAAATTTTAAATTTAACTCTCTGTACTATCTTCTGTTGACCTTAGACTTTGGAGTTATTTTCTATGCAGGCTCAAAGCAGTAACCTGTGACTTGAATTATTTGCTTCTGAAACCTTTTCTGTCTTACTTGAAGCTCAGAAGAGCCAGCGGGGAGGGTCCATCACTCACTAAGGAGACACGTGACAATAACAAGAGTCCTGGGTGGGTGGCATTCTTCCTATAGCAGCTGTCATAGATTACTGAATGTGAAATTTTTGTTGTTCTCCTGATTCTTCATGGATAATTCATTACAAAATGCAGGAAGCTCCATTCTCCCCAACCGGATTAGCAAACACAGACAAGTAATTAATACGTAAAGCTGAAAATATGAAATATTACTCTGCGCAGAGGCATTTCACACTCCACTGACTTCATGAGTAGGCCAGAGGTGCCAGAACAATAATTAATATGTTGAAGGGAAAAATTATTATGCAAGCTCAGCAGCATCTGAAGACTTGACAGAGAAGGGGCATTAAAAGGTATTCTGAAAATACTTCTTAAGTAGAGTTTTAAATGGCCGTTGGAAGAAATACACAGATTTTCTGTGAGAAATTAGTAGGAATATTTAACGTGCAAGTGAAGGCATGCTTGAGTGCACGGACTTAATGGCTAGCAAAGTACCGGCACTATAGGGGAAATTTGAACAAGGTGCTGTGGGCTTGTTTTTGGGCGTATGGGCATCACTATTTACATTTCTGAATCTTTAATGAAATAGTGACATTTGAAATTCAAGCAATTCATTTCATAGTATTTAAAAATTTCTAATACATAGTTCAAAATAATGTGTTTCAGGAAAACAGAACCAAAAATACTAAAATAAAATCATCTGTAATATGGTATGCTAATATGAAGACATTAGTATTTAGGTTAATAGTTCAATAGGTTTAATAGTTTTCTCCATGAAATGTTTTTAAGTGGAATACTGCGATGCTGTTCCTCAGTGTGCTTTTTCTTTTACAAAATGATGATTTCTTTATGTCCGTTATTTTTCTGCAGTACTTTTTAATGAGTACAAAATGCTCCACAGGATATTTGGTAGTATATTGAAGCAGTCTTCTGTGGAAAGATATAGAGTGGTTTCTGATGGTAATAGGCCTTAGGGAGCAGCCTGGAGCCGTCTGGATCGTGCCCTTTGGACACATCTCTCGACCGGGGGCTCCGATGGCTTTGATAGGTGCTGCCAGAAAACTCACTTCGGGAAGTCCTGCAGAAGGTTCATCGGTTTACTGCCAAACAGCCTCTGCAGAGAAAGCTTTTCTTTATTCGGATGGCATGCTGTAGGCAGCAGCTTTTCCAGAATAAATTGAAGACAATTGAGAGAAAATCTTGGGAAAGAATTTCAAAAGTAAATATTTCTCCCAATTATCTTAAAAACACAATAAGCAGGATCACGTGGCACTGTATTTTGGCCTCAAATTTAAAATGAGTCGTGATTATTTTCTGAGTGTCATGTGTCAGTGATACCTTTGCAATGGTGTCATATACGTTACTGCAATTATTTTCTTCTTTATTTTCAAAATTACCCCTGAAGTAAAGTGCTTTGTGTTTCTGTTAAAGATAAAGCTGAAGCTCAGTTGCCTGAAGTTACACAGCTAGTTGGCAGAGAGCAGGGGTTTGGGCTCAGAGCAGTCTCATTCCTAAGACCCCATTTCACCTACAGGGAGGTCTTAAACACGTGGTCTGGAAAGCGCTATGCCTCACAAGCGCAGGCGACGTAGCTCATTTGTGTGTCTGGAGCACCCTCATTTACCACAATGACTGTCATCTGCTATTGTCACTGAGGGAATCTGTCTGCTTGGCAGTGCAGGGTTTCACCGCTGTGCGGACCTGTGGTAATGAACGGAGGCTCTTTCATCTCTCAGAGCTGAGGTGTTAGGAGCTTGGATGTGGATGGGTGTAGGAGCTTCTCATCCCTTCTCATGCACATGGCTCTTTGGGGTGGAGAAGCAACTACAAGCTCTCTCTGTTCTCACAAACTGTGTGATAGTGTCACCTCCCTCCTTCTCTTTCTCTCTCTCTCTGTCTCTCTGTTTCTCTCTCTCTCTTTTTCTCTCTCTCTGTGTCTCTCAAGGAGTGATAAATCTGAAACAGCAAAGACAGAAAAGGCTAGGAATCTGGGTGTGACCATGTTGGATCTCTTTGGGAAGGCTTCCTTAGCCCACGCTTTTCCGTTCTGACTCTGGCCCCAGAGGTGTGGGCCTCTGTAATAATGTGCTGCTTAGCTGAGATGGTTGTGGAAGAGCCTGGACATGGAAACGAGAAGAAGACGTGCTATAGACAGTGTGCAGCTGAGATGCAGCAGGACTGTGCAGGGAACGAAGAAGGTGCGTTCTGTTCTGGATGTGGAGCTCCACAAAGTGTCGGGCCTGGGGCGCGAAGTTGGCCTCCTGCGGCATTCAGAGCGCACACGGAGCCTCTGTCCTCTCATTAGCAATCTTGATCCTCTCCGCTCCCTCTACTCCCTCTCTCATCAGCAGGCTAAAGAGAGGATACATCTCTCGCCTAAGCTTGGGGCTTTCTGGCACATAGCTTGATTGTCTCGGTTTCCTCTTGGCAGATTTAAATTGTTAGAGAAATGAAACTCGTTTGAAAACAGTAGGTCCTGGCAGGCGCTCTCCCAGGCACTGCCCAGGACTCCGGGAACAGTTGTCGCCTTGCTGCCTGGCATTTGTCTAGTTGGGTTTGATCTTAGTCTCAGATCCCATATGGTAAGAAATAATTCAGTTTTAAAGTATAATTGTGGAATGGAGTTCAGAAGAAGGAGAGGGGTGCTGCCTGTGGACTTTGTATATTTTTATAGTGAAATGAAGATTTAATGAAAATCGCTTCAGGAGAAAAATTCTCTTATTTGCATGAAAATGGGAAAAAAACTGAAAAAGATTCCTTTTTTTCCACCCAAAATGTAAATGTTTTTTGACTGTGGTGCCCTTCATTTGGAAATGTTCCTGCCACCACAGAGCTCTAAGAGTTCTGACAACTGCAGGGTATGGTGAGGCCTCAGGAGGATGACCCCGTCCTGGACGACTCAATAATTTGGTGAGACTATCTCAAAATAAAAAATTGAAAAAGGGCTGGGGATGTAGCTCAGTGTGACGGTGCTGGATTCAACCCTCAGCACTGGAAAATAAAAGAATACTGATAACTAATAGGCAAATTGGTGTTTTAGAATTAAACTACATTCATGTACATTACTCAGTTTCAAGAAATAATTTTCTTATACATGGAGAAACAAAACACAACAGTTTTTCTAGTATTCTAACATTGGTTATATGTCTTTTTGGTTTACTTTAAAAGAGCAAGTACAACATCCTTTAAGGAACAAAGCTGTAGATAATAATAAGCTAGGTCTATAGTGTTTTTTCCTTTATTGAGTTTATTGGTACATTTTAGATATACATTATGATCATATTCAACACTGAGAATTTGTACCTGTACATGGTATATCTTGATTCTTTAGGTATATACATGCTTAGTAGATCGATGACACAGATCCTAACATAGTTGCAACATCTCTAAATTTTAAAAGAAGGCAGAGTAACGATTAGAGTAAAAAGACTTGCCTAAAATTTGAGGTAAATTGATAAAGATGAATAACTTATAGAATCAATTTCCAGTTAAAGCTATACTGGTATTTTATCAGGTAATTACATTTTTCATTTTCTTTTCTGGTCTTCAGAATACCGTGAGACAAGGGAGATGAATCATTACCAACTGGAGCTGTGAGCTGTAAACACAGGGTAGGTTTCAGAGCCCAAAATGACTTTGAGACCTCAAAAATAGCCAGGTTTTTTTTTTTTTTTTTTTTTTTTTTTGAAACAGGGTCTTGCTTTGTGGTTCAGGCTGGCCCTGGGCTCAGCCTCCAACTCACATCACAGCAATCCTCCTGCCTCTGCCTCCCAAGTGCTGGGATTACAGGCATGAGCTACCACGCCTGGCACTGTGGTATGGGGTACTGGTTGCTGCTAGGCGTGAGTCTCCACACCCAGTATGGTATGAGGTTACTGGGGATCGAACCCGGGTCCTTGCGCTTGCAAGACAGGTGCCGGAACCATTGAGCTAAATCCCTGGCCCCCAAAATAGCCAGTATTTTCAACCACCCAGGCTCAGGTTTACCTCTGTTCACTTCAGGCCCTCCCACTCCTGACCGCTGATGTGTGTGTCTGTGTGCGTGTCACTAGAGGTTGAACCCAGGGTCCTCCCACTGAACGATGTCCCCTTTCTATTTTCTTATTTTGAGAGTCTCACTAAGTCTATTGTTCCTCCTTGACATGCCATCTCTTCTTATTTTAGGATCTTAAAGAATCAGATACAAGGGCCATTACACAGATTCATCTTAATGTATACTGATACATGTAGTGCACATAGAGAACATTAATGAAAACTTTCTGTAATTGGTGGTTGGTTCATGGAGCTACAATGATTGTCACTTGCCATCTCAATCCTGATTTTTAACCTGGGTTTACTCTTTACATACAAGATTAACCCAAGTGAAGTAGAATCAAAATAGCATAAACTAAACCAGAGATACAGGACAAATCTAGTTAAATCTAACAATTTGTCCATCTGTGCCTTACTTTCATCTTGTCTTATGATTGTGTATAAAGTACCTGCTGTTGAATGAGGGATTAAGCCCTTTCCGATTATTGGTGCTTTTTAACTTTGCAGATGTCAAAGGCACTCCTTCGAGCCTATTCATTTCCAGAGCAAGGTGTTTCCAGATGGGAATTAGAAGGCAAGATTTGATAAAAATCTGCTTCTGTATTACTCAATACAAAAGAATATTATGCTAACTCTTTTATTCCTGCTAATCCATTCATTTCAGGTTTGATTTACCTTTTCTGCTTTGATCTAAAAATCTCTGTGGCTTGATAGGATTAGATATTGCTATATTCAGGTTTTGGATGAATCATACTGTATTCATTTTAATATAACTTCTCTGATTCCAAAGCCAGGATTAACCTGTTGTTTTGATTAAAAAGAATTTATGTTTAGATTTTAGAGGAGGAGTGTTAAAATTCTCTGTTCTCTACTGTTTCTCTTGTTTTTAAATAAATAGAAAAGATATTTGTTGGTTTGATTAATGAAGGAGGAAAAAAAGCAAAGGCAAAACGGTATAAAAGTTAAAAGATTAGTACTAACTTTACATCATTGTATAAACTAGAGTGAAATTTACCTTTGCGGTGGTGGGTTTTACCTTATCTCTGTTAATCTCTTGTAAAGTAGAAGCTATGGAAGCAGAACTCATTTGAGCCACAGGAAAGAGAATGTGTAATGATTAGGCTATGGCTATTGTATATAAAAAGTCAGGTCCTCTAGTGCTTAAAAATGAAAAGGAGAGACTCAGCTCTTGCTTTTTATAGTGTTGACTTTCTTGGCTCTGCTAAGATGTTACTAGAAGTTGCTGTAGGCGATCTTGATATTATTCTAAGAAGTAACAGTGTACTATTAGCAAAATTTTAAAAAATGATTAGAATAAGATGCCAATTTTGTTAACTCACACAATAACTTAGGAAGATAATACTATTATTGCATAGATAAGGGAATGAAAAAGATCACTTATGTATAAGCAAACCATGACTCAGATAGGAAGTCTGGCTCTAGTCCAGGCTCTAAGCATGATGCTAGTTCATGGTTACACAGACAGTACATGTCATCCCAGACATTACATGAAATAAATTAAACTCGATCTAATGAGAATGTAGTAAAAGCCAAATGAGAAGTTGCATAAACAACATCCCATTTTTTCTTCTCCAACCCCTCTTTCCTGCATACCAGCCGCTGGCCCATTTTTAGGTTGTAAGAAAACTTACTCTGCCAAGAAGCATAGATTGTAGGATAAAATTCTTGAGCCATTTGACTCATGATCATATAGTCTCCTTATGGTTTCACCCTGTACTTGGATAGCAGAACATAGTTGTGAATACTAAACTTAACCAATGTTTATAGACAGTAGATGCTAATTTCTTAAGTAAATGATTAGGGAAGAAATAGAAGTGTATATATATATACACATATATACACATATATATATACAAATATATACGTATATTTGTTGTGTATGTATATATGTAATATATATATGTATATATTGCTGAATATGGGTGGGAAAAATGAAATTTCAATTGAATTTTGGTAATTTGAGAAAGGAAATGTTTATAAACATGTCTATCTACAAACCAGCAACTAATCATCTTATACTGTAATTGGTTTTATTTAATCTTTGAAATCCCTACTATTTACTAGGAAAGAAGACTATCTTTTGTTTGTAGCTGATGGCTTTGTTTTCTAATCATTCCCGATGATCTTTTTACCTGGTTTTATTCCTCTCCCTCCCTGCCTCCATCCCTCTCTCCCTTCCTTCCTTTTTCTTCCTGTCTTCTGTCCTCCTCCCTCACCGACTTTCTGGCTCTGGGATTTAAGCCCAGGGCCTTCCCTGTACCTGCCACTGAGCATACCCTCACCCCATCCCTTTACTTTATAATTTTATTACAAGGAAGTCAATATGCTCTTGATAACCAAGGAAACAAATTTTAAATTCAGATTATTTAACCATTTAAGTATCTCTTTTTTGTTGTGTTTTTTGAGACAGGGTCCCACCTTTTGTAGTTCAGGCTGGCCCTGAACTCAGCCTTGAACTCACAGCAATCTCCTGCCTCTGCCTCCCAAGTGAAGGGATTACAGGTGTGAGCTGCCACACCCAGCACTGTGGTTTGTGGTTCTGATTGTGGTGACTGTGAGTCTCCACACCCAGTTTTATTGTATGTGGTTACCTGGGATCCAACCTGCGACCCTTGCACTTGCAAGGCAGGCGCTGGAACCACTGAGCTAAATCCCCTGCCCGATTTAAGTATATTTTAAAATAAAAATGAAGTTAAACATTATGGTCCACAGTTTTCTCAGAATCTAGTTTGCTTATTCTTGCTTGTATTTTCAACTAGATTGTAAACGCCTTAAAGAAAAACTTCTCAATGATTATAGTTTATTCCTTCTCCCTCTCCTCACCCCATACTGTACTGATTTCAGTGATGTACATTTAATAGGTGTTTTATACATATTGTGACTAAATTGGTTTCCTTTTTGTTTGTTTGTTTGTTTGTTTGTTTTTTGAGACAGGGTCTGGCTTTATAGTTCAGGCTGGCCCTGAACTCAGCCTCAAACTCACATCACAGCAATCTCCTGCCTCTGCCTCTTTAGTGCTGGGATTACAGGCGTGAGCCACCATGCCCGGCACTGTGGTATGTGGTACTGGTTGCTGCTGGGTGGAACTGACCTCACCTGGCACTATTGTATATGGTTACGGGGGATCAAACACTTGCAAGGCAGGCGTCAGAACCATGGAGGTAAATCCCTGACTCTTGGTTTCTGTTTTGAAGCTACTTTGGGAATTACTTTTTAATAATATAAGAGCCCCCAAAAGAATAAAGCAGATACAGTTTGAGACAGGCTTAAATGTAAAATAAGCATCTGCTTCTCAACAAACTGCACCCAACTTTAAAAAAAAAAAATCAGGGATTTCAGAGCTTCTCTCTACTCTAGTTGAGGGGACTTGATGGTGTAATGAAAAAGAAGAGGTGAAGTTGGAACCTGATTTCTGGCTGCACGCTTTGCCTTCCAAGCACTGGCTGAGCTGCAGCATAAGGTGTGAAATTAGGACAAATGTTCCAAGTCCTAGAAAATGAGAATTTTATTTAACTCCATCCTGCTCAGGAGATCCTCTTCAGGAATACAGGTTTTCAGAAAGGACTGGTAACAGAGCGGTGCTCAGGTTGCTAAGCAGAGACACGAGACTATGTGATTTTTGAGAGTGAAGCTAAAGCAGGTGTTGCCACACAGTAGCTTTGGTGATGACTCAACAGAAGTCTAGAGTTTCCTTTCAGCACAGAAGGAAGGGCCTCCAGGTGCTGAAAAGAAAAAACAAACCTGCTCAGGATGTTTTTTAAAAATTCAAAACATAAAATCCTTAATGTTTGACAGTGAGAATCTGTATTACTCCAGCTGTCCAGGTTTTTTGGATAAATTCAGAGTTTGGGAGGACTGAGTCAGGAAGGGTGGAGGCGAGAGGAAGAGAGAAAACGTCTGAAATGCTAGACATTCTGTGACTTCGTTTGCAAAATTTCTTTCTCGTTCAATCAGAAAGGACAGCTTAGGAAAGCTGGACAGCCAAAGGTACAGCAGTATGCTGCTCACATTTTCTGTCTCCAGCACTGATAAAGTCATACAGACCAGGTTGAATTATTACAACCATGAACACTTATTGATTCGATATAAAATACATAATTTGTTCTTTTGCTGCCAGAGTTCTGTACTTCTTTTTTACCCCCTCCCCAGTGCCTAGTACTGAAGAGGCAAACACAAAGTCTCTGAGAAACAGAACATTTATTAAACTTTGGAGTGTATTCCTCTTCATTTCTGTCCTCTGTCGCCAGATACACATCTTGTTTTTTCTTATGTGGCCAAGAGTTTACTGTTTCCCTCATTCAACCTTCAACTGATACTAACTTGAAGTATTCTTTTGAATCTCTCATTTCTTTCCTGGGACTTCTGAGATCTGTTGTCTCACCCTCGAGGCTGACTAGGCTGTTCCTGGCCTGTTCTAGTTCTCACCACCTGTGGCCTGATACGTGCACTCAGTACGCTGAGCAGTACTGCTCAGTGCTGGCACAGAACACACTACAACTGAAGATTTATCCCCGGCCAAAGACTATGGAATGTTTTCTTTAGCACTTGTTCTGAGATTCACCCTCCCATCTCATCTCCATCAATGATGAACACTATTAATTCTTTAAAGTGTAGATCTAATGTCAGCATTTTATTTTATCATTTTATTTTATTTATTTTGAGACAGGGTCTCAGTTTGTAATTCCGGCTGGTCTTGAACTCAGCCTGCAACTCAGTAATCCTCCTGCCTCTGCCCCTGAGTGCTGGGATTATAAGTGTGAGCCATCACACTGGCATTGTTGTATGTGGTTACTTGGGATCAAACCTGGGACTTTGCTCTTGCAAGGCAGGTGCCAGGAACACTGAGCTAAATTAAATGACCAGCCCTAATGTCAGCATTTTAAATTAATATTCTCCACTTATGTGACCTAACTTTATCCCTCTCCTTCTTTGTATTCAAACAGAACGTGCTGCTTCATATTAAGTCCTTTGTCATTTCCTTCATATTATACTCTATTTGGGGGGGGGCGGTACCAGGAATCAAGCCCCAAATCTTGCTTATGCTTGCCAAGCAGGTAGGGTCAGTGCCACTGAGCTAAATTCCTGACCCCCCTTCTTATTGTCATCTAAACTTCCTAACATCAAAGCTTATACATTACTCAGTTCTTTTTAAATGACAGTGGAACACACTAGAAAATCTATCAATTTTCTGTCAGACTGTAATAAGTATTCAATATATTTCTTTCGTGTGTGTCTCTTTTCAGAAAACTTACTATCAAATAATTATGAAACTTCAGAGCAACTAGAAAGTAACACAGTGATTTTATTTATCTGCTGTGCTTTACCAATAAGAAAATAGAAACTTGGGCATGTCGGGACTTTTTGAATACTAGTGTGTAATCTTCATGCTGCTCTGACCAGCCCTGAACCCTCTTCTTTCTATAATGCTGTGTCCTTACTTTTCTGAAAGATGAAGAAATTTATTATCAAGGGGACAACAGGCTTTGGAAGTTTCTATGAGATCTCAGCTTATTTTTTCATTGATCTTTCAGTGATTTATTGCAAAGAAACTGAAAATCCAAGTAATAGTGTTAAGATGCCAGCGTTGTAACTATGGTTTGCCATTTTTTAATTAACTTAATTGATTTTTTAGAGATCCATTATAAAATCAGTTCCTTATATCAAATCTTGGTTTGTACTTTAATTTCATTGATATCTGTTATATATTAATCAATGCTTTCTTTCTCCACCGTAGACATTCATACAATCAAGAACATAAAATCTATCAGAAATGTCATATAGTTATTATTTCCCTTTTTTTTTTTTTGAGACAGGGTCTCAATTTATAATTCAGGCTGGCCCTGAACTCACTAGCTAGCCCAGGCTAGCCTCAAACTCACAGCAATCCTCCTGCCTCTGCCTCCCCCATGCTGGGATTACAGGTGGGAGTCATCACTCCCGCCACTGTGCTGTGTGGTAGTAGGGACTTAACTTGGGACCTTGTGCTTGCTAGGCAGATAGAACCACTGAGCTAAACCTCTGATCCTTATTTCCCATTTTGTGAATAAAGATTCTGAAAGGAAGCAACTCTTACAGTAACACAACTGTGAGCTTGCCCAGGTCACAGCTTGGAGGGACTTTGTTCTGATGGTGAAGATCAGAATAAAGAGCATTCTGCTTCTTGAAGTGATGCTAGCCCAACCTCTTGATGTGACTTTGAATTATCCTAGAGGCAACCGTGTTAGTAATGAAGCCTGCAAATGACAAGGCAGGGCTGTAGAACCAGCCACCCCAGCTGTTGAGCCATGGCCTGCCTGGTTCAGCTTGGTTTCTGCACTCATTTTCAGGTGGTCAAGCTTTAGCATGTCCAGACGTACTGCTGTTGGGTGCCTGCTGTACTATGGGATATTGATGTCCAGTATTCCTGGGCTTTGAAAAAGTAGAATTATTTTGAGAATTTGCCAGGATGCTGTGGAAGTTTACTGATGATTTCTTCTTCAAAAGGATGCAGGTAGATTTTTTTTCCAATGATGGTGGGCAAAATTCATGCCTATATTTGTATATGAAAAGAGAAAATGGCTACAAAGAGCATTATAATGAAATGTGGCTTTATATCTTGCCATGTAACATACATTTCAGCCTATAAAGCTTTTTTCGGTGGAGGGGGTGCAGTAGGGCTATTTTAAATTAAAGTCCAGACTTGTCAAACTGACATTTAGGTGCCTTCACAGTCCGGCCCACTCACTGCCATACCTGCCACTTCTTCCTTCTACATTCACCTCTTCCAGTCCATGCATGCTACTATGTTTGCAAAATACTGGTTCAGTAAAGCTTCAAAATCATGTTATATGTCCATTATATGTTTGGATTCTTTATAGAAACTATTGAAGAAAGGAAGGAAAAGGCCTTACTTTTGTCCTTCAGTCATTGGCAATCTGATGGGAAAGAAGTACATACATTGATATTAACTTAGACTCTTCTGTTGCTATAACAGAATACCTGAGTCTGGGTAACTTATGAAAAGAGATTTATTTTGGCTATGGTTCTGGGGATTGAGAAGTCCACAGGGAAGGAACAGCGTCTGATGAGTTCTTTATGCTTCAAATCATGGTGGAAAGTGGGAAGGCAAACAGGTATGTACAAAAGAGACAAAACACCAGGCACTGTCTTACTTATAACAGCCCATTCTCTGGGTAACTAATTCGATTTACAGAGAACTCAGAGACATGTAAAAGGCATCGATTTACTCATAAAAGCTCTACCAGTGTGACTCTGACTCCTTCCACGGGCAATACCTTTATATACTGCTACACTGAGGAATTCTATGTACAATGCTTGGACTTTTGTAGAACACATTCAAACCATAATGAATATAAAGTAGACAGGACAGTGGAGAAGACAAAGTACATTGAAGTTATCTGAGGAGATGAAAAGTGTTTATTTAAATGCACATATGTATTTTTAACATCTTTGGAGTCTCTAAAAGACTTTAAGAAGAGAATGGTGATCAGACCATGGAGTGGGCATGATCAGTTAGAATGAATTGATGAGGCAAATATTAAAGTTAGGGATGCCATAGTTTAAGAATATTGTTATGGAAGTTCAGGTTGGGTATGATGTGGCCTGAAAGAAAGGGATAAACCCCAAAACACTGCAATTATACTCCACTGGTTAAGCATGTGGACCACAGAGTCAAAGTGTGGGTTTACACCCCATCTCTGGCTTTATTAGCTTTATCACCATAAGTGAATGAATAAAGTGATTCATGAGCCACCTTTATCTACAGAGTTTTTATCTTGGCACCCAAGTAAGAAGTATGCTTTAGTTCATATGTAATATTCTTTATGCCTGACACAAAGTAAGTATTTAATATTATCATGGATGAGTTTTAAGTAGGATGAATGAAGAAGTTGGTCAGAATAACACCCAATTTATTTGTAAAATTTATTTCTGCCTTGATCTGCCCATCTCTAATACACTTCCACTGTGAAGAGTTCCTTAAACACCCTGTGCACAACGATCTCTTCTTTTGAGTCTCCAATATATTGATTAGCTATACTAATCATTGATGACATTTAAATACCCTATGCTATTCAATTTTTAATTTCTCCCTTATATCAAATACTTTATAAATTTTAAAGGGTTGGCACTCTTTCTTGTCTTGCTTCACATTCACTATTAGCACCTTGCTAAACTTGAGCTTTTGGCCATTTATGAACTTCTGAAAATTTATGGATTCACTAATATGTGAACTTCCATATATTAGTTTTGGATTTGCTGAGAAACAATCCCTAACAAACACCCATGAATTAAAAGATAAGATTAGTTTGCTCATCTTCAGTCCGTGCTTGATTGCTCCACGGTGGAGACATCATGGTGTATGGGCACGGCGGAGTGAAGCTGCTCAGTGCATGGCAACCTGGAAGCAGAGCTGCAGACGTGTGCCAGACTGGAAGAAGTGAGGGGTCAAACATGGACCCCACGGCTGTGCCTCCATGACCCACCATGTCACACTTAGACGTGCGTTCCACTAGTCCTCAAAGTTGACTCCAAAGACAATCAAGTTGACTGCTTTAACCTGTTTGTAATCATTTAAATAAATTACAAGGTATATTTTACAGAAGAAGCAATTTTACTTGTTTTTTGGTGCAGGAATCCTTTTTAGGTCCTCACACTGAAGTCTTATAGAAGTTCATAAATTAAAAATCCTCCTGAACGTGACAATGACTAAGGATTTTCCGAAGGCAAAGGCCATAGAGCGCCTGCATGGACATTGGGGGACCAGAGGTCAGGCCAGGTGAGGATTGATGTGCAATATCATTTTATAATGCACAATAAATACCTGAATTTGATTCAATTTTATAGGGAAAACTTTTCAACAGTAGCTAATTTTCACTTCACAAGTTACTGCATTCTAAAATAAGAAGTTTGAAATTATTTTGTCTAGAAAAGAAGGCAGTTTTTCTTGAAGGAAATTGGAATATCTGAAAAATGGCAGATACTAGAGAAAAATAAAAGATTAACTGAGCTAATTTCCTCTCACTTTGTTGAGGTAGTTTATTTTCACCTTGTATTAGTATAACTACATATGTAATTTTATAAAACAACTTATGGAATATGTTGAGGGTATGTATGTGCATGTGGGCTGTAAGGGCATCAGAAAAATTCTGCTGTGAAGCATGCATATTTAATATAGATTGGCACCCTATGTAGACACCATGATGTCTCCACCGTGGAGCAATCAAGCACGGACTGAAGATGAGCAAACTAATCTTATCTTTTAATTCATGGGTGTTTGTTAGGGATTGTTTCTCAGCAAATCCATAAAAATTATATTGCAGATGTCTGCTTTTCATAACTTCAATTATGAATTTTTCATAGAGTTAAGCCTTTCTCTTCTAAAGATCACAATTTCTTTTTTAATGTTTCTAAATCTATTGACTTTCTATTTTGTGAAAAGTAAGATTGTTACTTAAAGAAAATCTAATGGACTTGTCCCTGCTTCGTTTGGGTTGCAGATGTAAAAATCTACAAAAGAACCAAAATGGTTGCAGGCTAAATGAGAAAAGAGAGGCAGTTGCTGTTATGGCTTAGATCATAGATCTAGAGTCCTCTCGAGCTCTGGGGCACTCAGGAGTGGGGCTTTTGAAGGGGGTTTGGATCATGGAGTGCTACACTCATCATTAGATTAATGTACTGGTGTGTCCATAGCTCTTAGGAGGTGCGGCCTTTTTGAAGGTGGGACCTAGAGGTGTTGTCTGAAAGGTTATATCTCCTTCCTCTGTTTTTCTCTTCCCTCACTGCTTCCTGGCTGCCCTGATGTCAGCATCTTTCCTTCCAATCTCTTCCACCACACCATTTCTACTCAGAGCTAGCCAACCATGCTAAGGTGAAACTGAATCAGAATGACCCCCTCCATTCGGTGTTGTGTGTCAGCATTGGTAAAGTGACTATTGACTAACTTTCATCTGTCAAGTTATAAGTGTATTTTTTACACAAACATTCAATTGCTTCATAACACAGTCTCATTTTAATTGTGTCATTGCAGTTTGAGCTTATATGTGTATATACTATATGTATCATCATTGGATAGTCAGTGTATTATTTCTATTGTATATGTACATATCATGTATACTTTACACACTACATCTATGGCATTAAGTTTCTCCTCATTTGTGTAATTTCCTTGTAATATGACTGAGAGAAGTTGCTTGGCTGTCCCTTACTCTCTTTTAGTCCTCACAAAATGGAGCGTGGGGCAGTATTGATAACCCAGCTTGACCCAACAGAATAGAACAACCTCTGGAACCAGAGAGGAGCAAAACAACTACAGAGAAGAGCTTTTCTTCCAGCCTAGAAATGCTCAGCCCTGAACTATTCTCAGAAAGAGCTAAAACGTCTCTATTTTGGGGGGCCGGGGATTTAGCTCAGTGGGGCCGGCGCCTGTCTTGCAAGTGTGAGGACCCGGGTTCGATCCCTGGTAACCACATACCTATACTGGGTGTGAAGACTCACTCTCAGCAGCAACCAGTACCACATACCACAGTGCCAGGCGTGGTGGCTCACGCCTGTAATCCCAGCACTCGGGAGGCAGAGGCAGGAGGATTACTGTGATGAGAGTTGGAGGCTGAGCTCAGGGCCAACCTGAACTACAAAGCGAGACCCTGTCTCAAAAAAAAAAAAAAAAACTTCTCTATTTTTTTAGCTACTGAACTTCAGGATCTTTTCATTACAGTTACTTAAAACACACCCAGAGCAACATGTCTGCAATCTTGCCAATTTCATGTATTCTTTTCACTTTTATTTATATACATCTTTTCGCTCCTACGCTCTCAAAGCCTTCTTCTGTACACACCTTTCAAGAGAAATAACATTTTTAAAAAGCATACATGATATAGGGACAGAAGAAATATATGGGTCTCAGGTTTAGGCTCAGTTTTATTTCTGACATGGATCATTGGGAAAATGGTGGAAATCACTCACTTTGCTTAACTTGTGTACTTTTCAGATTCGAGTCTGATGATTTCTGAGGCTCTTTTCATCAGTGATCATGAGCCTGATAATGGTGAGTTAGGCCACACTATGGAGGGGAAAAGAGTAAGGCACCATTGTGAAGCTTGTTAAGACATGGGGCTCCTTGGAGCAGATGCACAACACGATACGGGGGTAACTCAAGTCACCGGTGCTTCGCCATTGCTTTTGGGAAAGAATGTAAGTGATTCTCTTTTGACTTTTGAGTACAAAGGCTGGCTGTCTTTCACACTGCTGGGTAGGTTTGCAAGGTGGGGAGGATAAACTGGCAGATTTGCATAGGGACCAAATAGCCTTTTACGAACTCTCTCCCTTTCAGGATCAAAAATGAGTAGACTGAATCTGAGCTAGAAA